>PVKC010011893.1:0-24238 GCA_004027635.1 Crocidura indochinensis | reverse complement strand
TTTGAGTCTGTAAAGATTCTGAGCTGTTTTTTGCCTGTGAATTCATGTATTTTTCCGTCAAACTGGAAAGTGAGCTTTGCTGGGTACAGTATTCTTGGTGAAGCATTCATTTCATTTAGTCTTGTGACAATATCCCACCACTGCTTTCTGGCCTTGAGTGTTTCTGGTGACAGGTCTGCTGTAAATCTCAAGGATATTCCCTTGAATATAATTTTCTTTTCTGATCTTGCTGTTTGCAGAATTATGTCTCTATTGTGGGATTCGTCATTGTGACTAGGATGTGTCATGGGGTATTTTTTTCTGGGGCTTCTTTTTGTTGGTACTTTTCGGGCATGCAGGATTTGATCACATATATTCTTTAGCTCTGGAAGTTTCTGTTTAATGATGTTCTTGACCATTGATTCTCCCTGGAAATTTTCTTCCTGTGTCTCTGGGGACTCCAGTGATTTTTAAGTTGTTTCTGTTGATCTTATCATAGACTTCTATTTTCATCTGTTCCCATTCTTTCACTATTTTTTCCATTGTCTGTTCGTTTGTTTTAAGTTTTATTTCCAATCTCTCCCACTATATGGAGTTGTTATTTATCTCATCTTCCACAGCACCAATTTTATTCTCAGCTTCTTCTACCCGGGTGTTGAGATTATCCATTTTGTCATTCAATTCATTTACAGAGTTTTTCAGGCCTGTTAGTTCACATGTTATTTCAGTTTGGAGTTTTGTGATTTCTGTCATCATATTTTCTTGGTTCTTTTTAGTGTTCTGTTCAACTTGGTCCATGGTTTCTTTGAGTTCTTTCAGCATCTTCCATATTGCCTTTCTAAAGTACTTATCTGAGAGATTGATTAATTCGTTGGTCATTATCTTGTCATCAGAATTGTCATCTTCATTCTCTATGTCTTACACTGGCCTGCATTGTTTCCCCATTGTCACAGTTGTATTGTGTGTTTTTCTACGTGTTTCAGTGGTATTCATTGGCTAAATGATGTACGCAGCCACATTCCTCTGGTTCCACCATTTCTGGGTGTGTCTATTTGACTACAAGGGAGTGGAATCTTCCGTGGATGAGTCCTCACACAGGATCAAATCTTAGGCCCAATCACATAGCAGAGAAGACAGTTCAGAGAGAAATGCTGGGCTTCAGTTATCCAGCACAGTCATTAGTGTGATTTTTTTCTCTTCTTGTTGCGATGGTGTTCTTTGCTTAGAAAGAACGTGCTCTTCTGCAGCCTCTTTTCGGCCCATTCCCCAAAGGTTCAGGTGACAAGAGAGGAGAGATAAACACACAGACAGGACTCACAGTTTTTCTCAGTCAGGCTCACTAGGCAGGCTTAGATTCGCAGAAATTTCCAGCCTGACGTCACAAACAGGGGACCTGGCTTTTATAAAGTATTCGCTTCTTGCTGGTTTTTCACGTTATGGAGGTGTTCCTAGGCGTTCCCGCCCTAGAATGGACCTCTGGGAGAGTGAGGTTTTTTGGGAGCCAATTTGGCCCACTCCCAAGAGGTTCGGGCAACAGGAGAGGAGAGAGAAAAACATCAACAGGACTCAAAGTTCTTCGCAGTCAGGCTCACTAGGCAGGTGTAGATTCACAGAAATTCCCAGCCTGACGTCACAAACAGGGGACCTGGCTTTTGCAAAGTACTCACTTCTTGCCAATTTTTCACATTATCTTCTTTTTATTTTTTTATTTATTTTATTTTTTTAATAATTACTTTAAACACTGTGGTTTTTAAATGTTTTATTTTCAAATTACAAAGTTGATGATGATTGTGTTTCAGTCATATAGTGTACAATACCTTTCACCAGTGCACAGATAATTCAGTTATCATTGAGTTACAACTAAGAACTCTGGGAAATTATTCAAAGAACCTCCGTTTAAGACAGCAAACAAGAAGAAAATATGAAGAATGATTCAAAGGCTAGAGAATCAAACGCAAACAAAATATAGGTCTAGAAATGTATAATTATTTATTAATTTAACATGTATGGTGCATCAAATGTATGGAAATTAGATGAATGAAGAAAAAATTGGAGAGGGTTTAGAGAGACAGTGCAGCAAATAAATTGAATATTTGCATCTAACAAGCTCAGATTCTTTTTTTTTTTTTTTTGGTTTTTGGGTCACACCCGGCAGTGCTCAGGGGTTACTCCTGGCTCCATGCTCAGAAATTGCTCCTGGCAGGCACGGGGGACCATATGGGGCACCGGGATTCGAACAGATGACCTTTTGCATGAAAGGCAAATGCCTTACCTCCATGCTATCTCCCAGGCCCCACAAGCTCAGATTCTATCCCCAGCAACACATATCATCCCTGAGCCTACAGCCAGGAGTAAAGAATCCTTGAGCACTGCCAAATGTTTTCTCTAAACAAACAAAACTTTATAAATAATGGATCAAATTCTTTGGTAAAACATATTGATTACATAAATTTAATAATCTTGACAAAATATCAAATGCATACTCAAAGAAATCTGTGCTTTAATAGCTAATAAAATTGCTTAAAAAAGATGAATAAATAAGCACTGGGACAAAGAGCTAGATCAAAGAGCATAAGTGTTTGATTTGTACCTGGGAAACAGGTTTCATACCTAGCATGATATAGACCAATAATGCATCAAGGAACAACTTCTGGGTATTATGTAAGGGAGGGAGGAAGGGAGGAAAGGAGGGAGGGAGGGAAGAAGGAAGGAAGGGAGGGAGGGAGAGAGGAAGGGAGGGAGGGAGAATGGAGGGGGGAGAAAGGAAGGAAGGAAAGAAAGAAGGAAATAAATATTGAAAGAATGAAGGAAAGAAGGATGGATGGAAGGAAGGAAGGAAAGAAGAAGGAAATGAAAGAGGGAAGGAGAAATGAAATGAAGGAGGGAAGGAAGAAAAAAGGAGGGAGGGAAGAAAGGAGGAATGAAGTAAGGAGGGAGAGAAGAAAAGAGGGAAGAAAGTAGGGAGGAAAGGAAGAAAAGGGAGTAAAGGAAGAAAAGAAAGATTGAAGGAAGGATAGAGGGAAAAGGAATGAGGGAAGGAGGGAAGGAAAAGAAAAGAAGATGAAAAGGAAGGAGGAAAAGAGGAAAGGAAGGGAGAGAAGGAAAGAGAAAAGGAAGGAAGGAAGAAGGGAGGTAAGGAAGGAGGGAGTTAGGGAAGGAAAGAGGGGAGAAAAGAAGGAAAGAGGGAAGGAAGGGAGGGAAGAGTGAAGGAAGGAAAGAGTGAAGGAAGGAAAGAGGAAAGTAAAGAAAAGGGAAGAAATAAGGGAGGAAGAAAAGGAAGGAAAGAGGGAAGGAAGGAGGAGGGAGAGAGTAAAGAAAGGAAAGAAGGAAGGAAGGAAGGAAGGAAGGAAAGAAAAAAGAGGGAAGAAGGGAAGGAAAGAAAGAGTAAAGAAATTAAAGAGGGAAAGAATGATGGATGGAGGGATAGAAGGAAGGAAGGAAAGAGGGAAGAAAGGAATGAGGGAAGGAACGAATGAGGGAAGAAAGAAAGAAATGATGGAAGGAAGGAGGGAAGAGAGAAAAAAGAACCAAGGGAAAAGGAAGGAGGGAAAATTCAGGAGTAAGGAAGGAAGGAAGGAATGAGTGAAGGAAGGATTAAAGAGTAAAGGAAAGAAGGAGAAAGGGAGAGAAGGAAGGAGGGAGGAAGAGAAGGAAGAAAATAGAGAAGGAAGAAAATAATGAGGGAATAAAGGAAGGAGGGAGTAAGAAAGGAAAGAGAAAAAGAAGGAGGGAAGATGAGGAAGGAAAGAGTAAAGAAAGAAAGCAAAGAGGGAAGGAATGAAGGAGATAGGGAAAAAAGGAAGGAGGAAGGGAGAGAAGGAAGGAAGAAAGGAATAAAAGAATGAAAAGGGGGGAAGAAAGGAAGGAGGGAGAGAAGAAAGGAGGGAAAGAGGGAGAGGAGAAGGAAAGAAGGAAGGAAAGAGGGAAGGAAGGAAAGAGAAAAGAAGGAATGAGGGAAGATAAGAAGGAAGAAGGGAAGAATGGAAGAAAAATGGAAGGAAGGAAAAAGGAAGGAGGGAAAGAAGGAAAGATGGAAGGAAGAAGGAGGGAAGGAGTAAAGGAAGGAGGGAGGGAAGAAAGGAAGGAAAAAAGAGGGAAGGAAGGAAAATAGAAAGAGAAGGAAGAAAATAAAGAGGGAAGGAAGAAAAGGAGGTAAGGAAGAGAGGAATAAGGGAAGGAAGAAGGGAGAAAGCTAAGAAAGAAGAGGGAAGTAAGCTAGGAAAGAGGGAAGGAAGAATGAGGGAAGGAAGGAAAGAGGAAAGGAAAGAGGGAGGGAATGAAGGAGGGAGAGAATAAGGAAGGAGGGAGAAATAAGGAAGGAGGGAGGGTGCAAAGGAAAGAAGGAAGGAAAGAGGAAAGGAATGAGTGTGCAAAAGGAGGGAAGGAAGGAGTGAAGGGGAAGGAAGGACGGAAGGAGGGAAGAAAGGAGGAAAGGATGGAAGGAAGGAGAGAAGGAAGAAGGTAAGGCAGGAAGAAAGGAGGGAAGAAAGAGGAGGGAAGGAGAGAGGGAAGGAAGGAGGGAAGTGGGAGGGAAGACGGGAAGGAGGGAAGTGGGAGGGAAGTATTGAAGGAGGGAAGGAAGAAGGGAAAGAAGTAAGGAGGGAGGGATGTAATGAAAAAGGGAAGGAAGAAAGAAAGGAGAGAGGAAAAAAGGGAAGGAAAGGGAGGGAAGGAAGCAGGGAAGGAGGGAGGAAAATAAGGAGAGAGGAAAGTGAGGAGGGAGGGAAGTAAGGTGGGAGGGAATGAAAGCAGGAGGGAAGGAAGAAAAGAGGGAAGAAAGGAAGGAAGGGGAAGAAAGGAATGAAAGTGGGAAGGAGGGAAAGAAGGGGAAGGAGGGAGGAAAGGAAGGAAAAGAGGGAAGGAAAGAAGAAATGAGGGAAGGAATGAGGGATGGAGGGAATGAGGGAGGGAAGAAGGGAAGGAGGGAGGGACAGAAGGAGGGAGAAAAAGAAAGAGGGAGAGAATTACAGAGGGAAGGAAGGAGGGAGGAAAGTAAGAGCAGAGGAAGGAATGAGGGAGGGAAGGAAGGAAGAGGGAAGAGAGATGGAAGGCAGGAGAGAGGAAAATAAGAAGGGAAGAAAAGAATGATGGAGGGATGGAAGGAAGAAAGGGAAAAAGGAAAGGAGGGAATGAAGAAGAGAAAGAAGAAAGGAATGAAGGAGGGAAGGAATGAGGGAGGGACGGGAGGAGGGAAGGAAGAAATGAGGGAAGGAGAGAAGGAAGAGTGAGGGAATTAAGGAAGGAATGAGGGACGAATGGAAGGAGGGAAGGAATTATGGTAGGAAGGGAGGATGGAAGGAAGGAATTAAGGAAGGTAGAAGAAGGGAAGGAAGGCAGTAGAAAATTTGGGAAGGGTGGAAAGATGGTAGGCAGTAGGGAAGGAGAACAGGGAGGAGGGAAGGAAGGAAGGAGAGAGGGAAGGAAGGAGGGAAGGAAAGAAAGAAGGAAATAGGTAAGGAAGGAAGGATGAAAGAAGGGAAGGTAAGAAGGAAGGTAGGTTAGAAGGAGGGAAAGAGGGCAGGAAGGAGAATGTTATTTTGGGAAGAAGAAAGGAAAAAGAATGTTGTAAGGAATTGAGGAAACATAATACCTTTAATCCACAGCAAATATTAAATGCTCTAATCCATTACATTCTATCGAATGACATTGAATTCTTATTTTAGAAGTAAAGTATACAGTTATCACCAAATTAAAAACTGAAGACTATATAATATCTTTTCAAAATTCAGTTGATAAAGTGTAGTATTATATCATGAACAAACTACATGTAAACTAGAAATGATAGGGAATGTTTTCAAATTAATTAAAGAAAAGTTACCACTTTTTTTTTTACAGCTAATATAATAGTAAAAAGACAAATATTTGGCCCATGCATCTTTTCTACTGTCCTATGTCCTGAACCTCTCATGAGTGTGCTGAAAGGACCTAGCAAAATCGCATTCCTAGAGTAACCCAGGCAAGGCTGGAAAACCAAAAAGGACTGTGTCCTCCAGTGAAAACTGGCTATCAGCAGTAAATTGCAGAAAGGCAGGTCCCCTGTCTGTGACATCAGGCTGTAGAAATCTGCACCTGCTCGACTGGTTCCCAACTGTGAGAGTCTGTGAGTGTTGCCTGTTCATGTTTTTCTACTGTCCTGTGTCCTGAACCTCTCATGAGTGGGCCAAAGGGGGCCCAGGAAAATCACTCTCCTAGAGGTTCCAGAAGAGCTTAGCAGCCATGTGCTCTTTTTAATGAATGATCCCCACTGCGCCACGCAGAAAATATCACACTAGGCACTGTGCTGGATCTCTGAAGCCCAGCATATCTTTCTGGACTGTTTTCTCTGCTGCGTGCTCGGGCCTAAGATTTGATCCTCTTTGTGGCTTCATCCATGAAGGGCTTCACTTCGTTGGGGCAAGTCAATCCTCCCAGAAAGGGTGGAGCCAGAGGACCGTGGCCGCACACATCATTTAGCCGATGAATACCAACAAAACACGGAGAAAAATCCACAATACAAGTGTGACAATGGGGAAAAAACGTGGGCCAGCATCAGGCATAGAGAATGAAGATGGCAACTCTGATAACCGGAAAATGACCAACCAACTAGTCAGTATCTCAAATATGGAGTTTAGAGAAGAAATAGAAAGGATGCTCACAGAACTCAAAGAAAGCATAGATCTAGTTGAACAGAACACTAATAAGAACCAAGAAAATATGAAGACAAAAAAGTCAAAAAACTCCAAACTAAAATAACAGACCAAATAACAGATCTGAAAAACTCAGTAGACAAATTGACAGGTAGAATGGATAAGTTCTCCAACAGGGTATCATAAGCTGAGGATAGAATTAGTGCTCTGGAAGATGAGATATATAACAACTCTATACAACAGAAGAGACTGGAGAAAAGCCTTAACGCAAATGATCAGACAGTTGAAAATTAGTCAAAGAATGTGAACAGATGAAAATAGAAGTCTATGATAAGTTCAACAGAAACAACTTGAGAATCATTAGAGTCCCAGAGACCCAGGAAGAAAATCTTCAGGAAGAATCAATGGTCAAGAACATCAATGAGAAACTACCAGAGATAAAGAATACATGTGATCAATCCTGCATGCCCTAAGAGTACCAAATAAAAGAGATCCCCCCCAAAACACCCAAGACACATCCTAGTCACAATGATGAATCCACAGATAGAGACAGAATTCTGATAGGAGCAAGATCAAAAAGGAAAATTACATTCAAGGGAACATCCTTGAGATTTACAACAGACCTGTCACAAGAAATATTTAAGTTCAGAAGGCAGTGGTGAGACATAGTGACAAAACTCAATGAAATAAATTCTTTGACTAGAATACTGCACCCAGCAAAACTCACTTTCACCTTTGAAGGAAGAATACATGGCCTCACAGATAAACAACAGTTCAGAAACTTTACAAACTCAAAATCAGCATTAAAAGAAAAACTGAGGGGCTAGAGAGATAGCACAGCAGTAAGGCAATTGCCTTAGACACAGAAGGATGGTGATTCAAATCCTGGCATCCCATATGGTCCCCCATGCCTGCTAGGAGCAATTTCTGAGCATAGAGTCAGGAGTAACCCTTGAACACTGCCAGGTGTGACCCCCCCAAAAAATCAAAACAAAACAAACAGAACAAAAAAAGAAAATTTGGGGGGGGCGGTAAGGTGATGCTAGAGGTAAGGTGTCTGCCTTGCAAGTGCTAGTCAAGAAAGGACCATGATCCAAAAAAGGACCATATGCATCCCATATGGTCCCACCAAGCCAGGAGCAATTTCTGAAGGCTTAGCCAGGAGTAACCCCTGAGCATCAAATGGGTGTGCCCCCCCTCCAAAAAGGAAAAAATAGAAAAGAAAACTGAAAGACCTACTTTAGTCAAGACTGACCAACAGACTCAACAAGCTTTGACACAAAGATGGCACTAAATCCCATGACAATATCAATGGACTATATGCACCAGTCAAAAGACACAGAGTGGCAAAATGGATCAAGAACTCAATCCAATCTTCTGCTGCTTACAAGAAACACACCTGAATAGTCAGAACAAGCATAACCTCATATAAAAGGCTGGAGGAAAATCATCCTAGCAAATAACACCCCTAAAAATCTGGAGTGGCCATACTAATATCAGATGATGCAAGCTTTACACTCAGGAAAATGTAAGGGACAGAGAGGGACATTTTGTATTAATCAAGGAATATATACAACTGAAAGAAATCACTCTCCTAAACATATATTCAAGGAGTGAGGGGCCAGCAAAATATTTAATACAATTGTTGACAAATCTGAAAAAGAATATCAATAACAACACAATAATTGTTGGAGACTTCAACACGGCTTTGTCAACACTTGATAAGTCAACCATACTGAAATCCAACAAGAATATACTAAACCTGAAAGAGAAATGGAAGAAAGAGGCCTAGTAGATATATATAGGACACTCCATCCCCAGAACCTTGATACACATTCTTCTATAATGTACATGGACATTCTCCAGGACATACTACATGCTGGCACATAAAACATACCTCCATAATATCAAGAGGATAGAAATTTTGCAGGCTACCTTTGCTGACCACAAGGCTCTGAAATTATGAGAATTCCAAAGGGACACAGAAGAAAAACTTTAATACCTGGAAGTTAAACAGCCTCATACTCAATAACCAGTGGGTCTGAGATGAAATCAAAGAGGAAATCAAACCTTTCCTGGAAACAAATGATAATAAAGACACAAACTATCAAAACTACTGGACAAAGCAAAAGCAGTACTGAGAGAAAAATTTATAGCTTTGCAAGCACACATCAGTAAGAAAGAAGGGGCATACCAGAATAGCTTAATGACAGGGTTCATAGAATTTGAAGGTGGTCAATAAAAGGAATCAAAAATTGGGAGACAGAAGGAAATAACAAAGCAGAGAGCAGAAATCAATAAAGTGGAAACCCAAAAAAACAATCCTAAAGATCAACAAAAGCAGAAGTTGGTCATTCGAAAAAATAAACAAGATTAATAGACCATCAGCAAAACTAAGAAAGAGAGAGAGAGAAACTTGATAACTGGTATTAGAAATGAAAAAGGGGAGAAATTTTCCTATACATGGATGTACATGGAATCTATTATGCTGAGTGAAATAACTCAGAGAGAGAAAAAAATGCAGAACGGTCTCACTCATCTATGGGTTTTAAGAAAAATGAAAGACATTCTTGCAACAATAATTTTCAGACACAAAAGAGAGAAGAGCTGGAAGTTACAGATCACCTCATGAAGCTCACCACAAACAGGGATGAGTTTAGTTAGAGAAATAACTACATTTTGAACTATCCTAATAATGAGAATGTATGAGGGAAATAGAAACCTGTCTAGAGTACAGGCGGGGGTTGTGTGGGGAGGAGGGATTTTTGGGACATTGGTGATGGGAATGTTGCACTGGTGATGGGTGGTGTTCTTTACATGACTGAAACCCAAACACAATCATGTATGTAATCAAGGTGTTTAAATAAAATATAAAAAAAAGAAAAAGGGGAGATCACTACCAATAATGCAAAGATTAAAAGGGTATTCAGAAAATATTTTTATGAAACTCTATGCCACTAAATAAGAGATCCTGGAAAAATGGATAAATTTTTGCCCTCTTATATCCTTCCACGGTTGAATAAAGAGAATGTAGCATATTTAAGCACTCCCATCAATATTGATGAAATTAAATCAGTACTCAAATGTATGCCCAAAAACAAAAGCCCAGGCCCAGATGGATTCACTAATGAGTTCTTTCAAACCTTTCAAGAGGAACTACTACCAATCCTGGCAAGATTCTTTCATGAAATCAAAAAAAATCAAGAATACTTCCAAATAGCTTTTATGAAGTCAAAATCACCTTGATACCTAAACTAGACAGAGATGCACAAAGAAAATTACAGACCAATATCCCTAATGAAAAGAGATGTAGATCCTCAACAAAACCCTGGCAAATAGGATTGAAGGCCTCATCATGTAGGTTTTATCCCAGGAATGCAAGGATGGTTTAGCAACTGTAAATTTATTAACATAATACAGATAATCAACAACAAGAAATATAAAAATCACATAATCATATCAGTAGATGGAGAGAAAGTATTTGATAAAATCCAACACCCATTCTTGATCAAAACTCTTAGCAAGATGGGGATGAAAGGAACCTTTCTCAATATAGTTAAGGCCATCTACCACAAGCAATGGCAAATATTATCCTCAATGTAGAAAAATTAAAAGCCTTCCCTCTAAATTCTGGCACAAGGCAATGCTGTTCTCTCTCACCACTCCTATTTAACATAGCACTGGAAGTACTTGCTATAGCGATAAGGCAAGAAAAAGGTATCTGTTGTGTATGTAAACATTTCAATGAGATTAATATGTTACTGACCCTACCCTGATGGGTGATTGTTCCCTACCCTAGGGTGTGACCTGGCATTCTGCTCCCACCCTAGGGTGGTACCTGATTCTGCTGCCACCATTGGGTGGTACCTGATCCCACCTTTCAGTGGTTCCTGATTCTGGGAGATAAAAGCAAGGGTTTTTGGAAGGCAGGAGGCTTTTTGATTGGAACTGATGCTGAGGCTTTGAGCTTCAGTCTTGTCCACCGAATAAAGCTAATATTTTCACAGCCTGACTGTCTGCTTGCTGTTTACCTGCCACTTCACTTCAGAACCACTGGTGGAACAGGGTGACAGATGCCTGCTCCGAGCTGGAGGAGAATAACATCCTCCATCCCTCCATCAGTCAACCCCATCAAGGGCTAATTTGCAACAGATATCAAGGAAATTCAGATAGGAAAGGAAGAAGTCAAGCTCCACTATTTGCAGATGACATGATACTCTACTTAGAAAATCCTAAAGAGTCTATCAAAAAGCTTCTAGAAACAATAGACTCATATAGCAAGTTGGCAGGCTACAAAATTAACACACAGAATTCAATGGCCTTTTTGTACACCAATAATAATAGGAAGGAAATGAAATTAAGGAAACAACCCCATTCACATTAGTGCCACACAAACTCAAATATCTTGGAGTCAACTTGACTAAAGATGTGAAGGACCTATACTAAGAAAACTATAAAACTCTGCTCCACGAAATAAGAGAGGACACACAGAAATGGAAACACATACCCTGCTCATGGATTGGCAGAATTAACATAATTAAAATGGCAATACTACCCAAAGCATTCTAAAATGCCCATGGCATCCTTTAAAGAAATGGATCAAGCACTTTTTAAATTCATTTGGAACAATGAACACCCTTGAATAGCTAGAGCAAATATTGGGAAAAAGAATATGGGAGGCATTACTTTCCCCAACTTTAAACTGTATTACAAAGCAATAGTTATCAAAACAGCATGGTATTGGAATAAAGACAGGCACTCAGATCAGTGGAATAGGCTTGAGTACTCAGAGAATGTTCCCCAGACGTACAATCACCTAATCTTTGATAAAGGAGCAAGAAATTCTAAATGGAGCAAAGAAATCTTCTTCAACAAGTGGTGTTGGCACAACTGGCTAGCACTTGCAAAAAATTGAACTTAGACCCCCAGCTAACATCATGTATGAAGTCAAGATCTAAATAGATTAAAGACCTCGATATCAGACCTGATACTATAATGTATATAGAACAACACGTAGGTAAAACACTCCATGACATTGAGACTAAAGACATCTTCACGGAGGAAACTGCACTTTCCAAACAAGTGAAAGCAGAGAATAACAGATGGGAATATATTAATCTTCCACACTCGAAGGAAATAGTGCCCAGGATACAAGGGACACCCACTGAGTGGGAGAAACTATTTACCCAATACCCATCAGATAAGGGGCTAATATCCAAACTAGACATGGCACTAACAGAACTCTACAGGAAAAAAGCATTTAATCCCATCAAAAAATGAGCAGAAGAAATGGACAGACACTTTGATATAAGAAGAAATAAAAATGGCCAAAAGTCACATGAAAAAATGCTCCACATTACTAATCATCAGGGAGATGCAAATCAAAACAACTATGAGGTACCACCACAGAGATTGTTACACATCACAAAGAATGAGAACAAGCAGTGTTGATGGGGATGCGGTGAGAAAAGAACTTTTATCCACTGCTGGAATGTCATCTAGTTCAACCTTTCTGGAAAGCGATATGGAGATTTGTCCACAAACTGGAAATTGAGTTCCCATACAATCCAGCTATAACACTCCTAGGAATATACCCTATGAACACAAGAATTTAATACAAAAATCCCTTCCTTACATCTATATTCATTTTAGCACTATTTACCATAGCCAGACTCTGAAAACAACCAAGATGCCTTTCAACAGATGAATGGCTATAGAAACTGTGGTACATATACACAACGGAATATTATGCAGCCGTCAGGAGAAATGAAGTTATGAAATTTTCCCATACAGGATGTACATGGAATCTATTATGCTGAGTGAAATAAGCCAGAGGGAGAGATAAATATGCAGAATGGTCTCACTCATCTATGGGTTTTAAGAAAAATGAAAGACCTTCTTGCAATAGTTTTCAGAGAAAAAAGAGAGGAGGGCTGGAAGCTACAGCTCACTTCATGAACCTCCACAAAGAGTGATGAGTTCACTTAGAAGCAGTGGTCCTCAAAATACGATCTGCGGGCCACATATTGTATTTGTTCCCATTTTGTTTCTTCATATCAAAATAAGATGTATGCGGTGTGCATAGGAATTTGTTTGTAATTTTTGTTTTTACTATAGTCTGGCCCTCCAATGGTCTGAGGGACAGTGAACTGGACCCCTGTTTAAAAAGATTGAGAATTAATGATAGAGAAATAACAACATTGAGAACTATCCTAACAATGAGAATGAATGAGGGAAATAGAAAGCCTGTCTAGAGTACAGGTGGGGGTTGGGTGGGGGGAGGGATATTTGGGACATTGGTGGTGGGAATGTCGCACTGGTGATGCTGGGTGTCCTCTTATATGACTGAAACCCAACCACATTCATGTTTGCAACCAAGGTATTTTAATAAAATATTATAAAAAAGACGAATATTTTCCTTCTAAAAATAATGTTTACTTTACCTTTTCTACCCAATAGATACTAATGGTATTTATTAAAAGAAAGCAAGAAAATTTAATTATGAAGAACAGAAATGAGAAGTAATCTCTATTTGACTATTCATTTTCAAAGATAATTCCAAATATTATCAAATAAAATATGGTACTAATTTAAACGAGAAAAATGACAGTACACCATTGATAGGAAAAATAAATTATCTTGTTACATAGTTGTAATAAGCAAATGAAAAAATATAAGAAATCATAATTTAATGTAAACATTATATATGCTCTTTACTTAGTAATAATTGAAATAAACCCTCTGTGATTTTACTTTAAAAATTCCATGGAGAAATAAATATAGCCTAAACAATTGTGAGTATATGGCATATAAATGAGTTGGAATACACAGATTTTTATCATAGTTTTATAAAATCTTGTGAGACACATAACAATACCAGTGTTATCACCAATTACTATTATTTTTGCAAATGGTCAAATTAAAATTATTTCACAAAAGCTCTTAACAACATTACAATTGAAGATGGTAACAACTGGGTTAATGACTCCTTAAGCTTCCATTACTTTGTAAAATGAGAGTTATCGTACAAAGAGGGATTAAACGTGATTGTCATGTATTCATGGTTATAATTTATCTTGACTTTACAGTAGACTGAGGAATACTCAAAGATATTTGTTTCTTATTATTCCTGCTGATGTACTGATTTAACAAGCCTTACTCTTGGTAATATTTAGTCTTGCTATGTACTCCAGAGGAGTCAGTGCTCATAAGCAGGGTGATGCAGTGTTGCTAGTGCTACTCAGAGCAACACCTAGCAATGTTCGGGAAACCATGTAATGCTTCAGCACTTTTGTTATTTCCCTTAAGTTGAATATATGCTAATTAGGAGCCAGATAGTACAGTGGGTAGAGAACTTGCCTTGCAAGCGCCCAACCTGGTTTCAAACCTCAGCACCTCATTTAGTTCCGTGAACATCTATAAGAATGATCAGAGCAAAAATAGATTTAAAAAAATAAAAAGAACTTATAGAAAAAGAGAATTCCACTAATCTGAATATAATTATGAAATTGCCATAATTATGACAGCTTGGTAATGTATCAGAGAAATATATTTACCAGTGAAACATGTGGCAAAAAGGTATATTCCTAACATAAAACTCAACTACTTCACTTCTTAGATACCAGAGAGAAATGGAGGTATGTGTGGAGACAAAGACTTGTATACAAATGTTTGCAGCAGTTTTATTTATAATAGTTAAAATAATAAATAATGTAAAAAGCCCAAGTACAGTTAATAGATAAATTATGCCATAGTCATATAATAGAAATGAACTTGTCAGCAAATGGAAATAAATTATTAATGTATAAAATATACACAAGTCTAAAATTATTATGTGCAGTAAAATAATGTTGGAAGTTCACAACAGCTAATTTATGTAAAATACTAGAAAATCCAAACTATTTTATAGTGACAAAAGATCGTCTGACTATTAATAAAGAAAATTATTTGTGGCTGCAATAATTTTACAATG
This sequence comes from Crocidura indochinensis, assembly GCA_004027635.1. Taxonomy (NCBI): domain Eukaryota; kingdom Metazoa; phylum Chordata; class Mammalia; order Eulipotyphla; family Soricidae; genus Crocidura; species Crocidura indochinensis. The sequence goes on along the minus strand of PVKC010011893.1, from coordinate 9,661 downwards.
TCTTGCACGTATTCAACCCAAGTTCAGTCCTCAGCATCCCATTTAGTCCAATGACCCCAACAAAGTGATCCTTGAAGAAAGAGTCAAGAGTAAGCATTGAGCCTCATTGGATAGTCCCCCAATCCAGAAAAAACATTGAAATAATGTGATTATTATAAAGGGATTTATGAAAACTTTAAAGAACTTGAAATGTATGTTATTAAAAATGTGGTAATAAATCATTCATAGACAGATACTTATACCAAACTGTTCTAACTGTACAATTTAAATAATTGTAGTTTATTTAAACATCAATAGTTTTTCCAAAATAAACTGGCAGAGATCACCAAAGCAATGAAAGAAGGAAAAAGAAAATGTTTATCTCTACCCTACATGTATTCCAATGTTTAAAGATGTGAAGATAAAGAACAATATGTAAAGGGTCTGAAATGAACTAACCAATAAGGTAAGAAGATATCTAGAAATAAAAAAGAGTTTTACATATCAAGGACTATAAGTGTGTCAAGCAGATATTGAATACAATAACAATGTCAAATCAATTAAGGTATGCTGTGGACATTATTGTGAATTTTAATACGATTGGAAACAGGGTGTGCAAAATTTATAACTCATATAGAGATGTGGAATATTTTGTGGTAAAAGAGGTCAGAGGAACAGACAATAAAATTTATGGTTATGGGTATAAAGTATAATCAAATCATTCATTATTTTTCCAAATACTATAATGTAGCATATTTATGTTGATAATAATGAGAAATGGCAAAGAGTTAATAAAAATGAATTGATGGTTCACTGATGAAAGAATCATTTGTAAAAATGAATATGGAGAACCCAATAAGCATAGGGTTCATATAAAAGAAATGAAAGTATATGAGATCAGATATGCTAATATTAATGATTATCATAATAGGAATTTGTAGAACAAAGTTTCTCATCTTTGAATGCCCATTGTAATCACCTTTGTACCAATCCAAATATTAATTCTTAGATTTTCCCTAACAATGAGTTTTTAATTTAGTTTTTGGAATTCCAAACTACCTTACATTATTTTCATGTTCCATCTTTTCCTTTCCTTTCTTTTCCATTCGTTTTTCCCTTTTCTTTTGAGCATATTCTTCATTGTAGACTATGACCCAAACTAAGACTCACTAGAATACAGAAGTCTTTTTAGGATCATTCTAAAATATTTCAATGAAATAAAGGTTTTCAATGAAATAGGAAGAAAACTCTTCATTTAATAAAGGGGACTATTATGCTTCAGAAAATATACAAAGGACACAAATCCAATTCTAACTGGATAACTAAGAATGACAAAAGAACCTGGATTTGAAATTAAGAGAGATGAAGACAAAATTGAATGAGAACAAGACATCAGAAAAGAAGTAAGGGAAAGAAGCAGGTGGATACAGCATCTATAATAGAAATATAACAAAAAAATAGTAGAAACTGAAGGGAATATTTTACATGACTAGGTTTGGAATTCCAATAAGGAGTTTGGCAGAAACATGATAGTGTGGAAGAAATCTGGAAAATTTGAACATTTATCTAAGTTATGTCACTTGAACATTTTCCTGCTGACATTTAACAAAGTAGGTGTTCAACACGTGCTTTAGTTAACTTATATAAAATCAATAGAATATCTGCCACAAAATTAAGGAGATATGTAAAACATTTTGAAGGGAGAGGAAAAATAATGTAATTTGTACATGCCAGAAGACCTATTTTTATGTTAGAAAGTGAACATCTAAGAGAACTCATCTGAAATATGACATAAAGGAAAACATGGTAAGGAAATTATTGTTCATCTAAAAGTGGTCAATGAGTCTGCAGTGAAGTGGCAGCAGTAGAAATGAAAAGGAAATGATGGAAGCAAGATAAACTTTTAGTAGGAACTGCAATTAATTGGATGACTAATGGAGGGACAGTGCAAACAGACAAGAATGACTTTTTCATGCTAGTTGAGGGAAAATGCTAGCATGATGAATACGAATTAGGTATCAGGATATAAACTAGGAGGAGTAGCTGTATTTAGGCAGAAGATAATGATTTTGTTATTTGACACAGTTGTGTTTGTGCTAGCCATAATTAGGCCAATGAGACACCCACCAGGCAGGCGGTTGGCTATTTGAACTATGCTTAACTACTAAGCTCAAAGGACATGACTATAATAGAGAAATTGATTATAACACTCCAGAATTTATTTTAATGGCTATGAAAATAAAAATCTCCCCAAAAAGAACCCATTGAGAAAATTTGAAGTTGAGAAGAAACTTCTATATTGGTATTAACGTTCTTCATGGGGAGAAGATAGTGACTCCAGTGGGTGGGTGGGTTATTATGGAAATATGGTACTTAGATGATGGTGGGAACAAGTTATTTTGCGATATGGTTGGAAGTATTTTGATATTTTAACAACTTGTTTAGCTACACCTATACAGGAATGCGTGATCACAGAATTAAACAAGATTGCATATTGATTTAGACAGTGAAAGAGCAGTTGGGTTTTTGTCTTTGATCATTTTCTAATTAAGAAACTAAACAAATATACTGAAAACAGCAGATCTATAATTGTGAAGTTGAATGAAAGTGTTATGAGAATCAGTAAGTTGAATTTCTAATAATCACCCCCAAGTGGTTCTGAAGCACAGGATACATTTGTAACAACAGGGAAAGTGGGCTGATTGCTAAATTCACCTATAAGAACACAGCAAAATGAGGATACACTTGCCAATGCCAGTAAGAAAAATCTGAGTTCAGATGAATTTATAAATTAGTTTGTGACACAGTGGTTGAGGCTATTTTGGTAAGACAATAAAATACAAGAGCTTCAGAGTCAATCTATCAAACCGGTGAGGTCTGGAAGGTTCAGGCTTTTGTGAGACAGACACTATGTGTTTATTACAAGACAGTAAAATGCTTCCAGGTTAACAATTTCACCAGTTGTATGCATTATTCTTAGGGGTGATGGAAAGTACCCAGTCTGAAGACTTAAACATTTTATACATTATCAATTAAAACACATTCTGTACTATTGTGGTACTAGAATAGTAAGAATAAAAATGGGGGGAAAATCTTATCAACGCTATGTAGGTGTACTGTGGCTTTATGCAGTTTTGAGTTAATTCTGGTGGAAATAAACACACTTGGAGTGTCACAGAAATAACATTTGCTAAAGGAAAGTTGAGCTGGCAGAACTGATCTAATTCTGATTTAAAAATATATATTGGTTTGAATTGACAGGTTAAAGATGGTTATAAAACCACTCTGTGATCTGCCAATATGTCTTAAGTGGTAGTTTTCTAACTTAGAAGAGACTCAACCCTGTGACTAAATAAAGAGTCTGAATCATTTAGCAGGTTAGTGCTTAGATGTGTTGGCAGAATCAGAGCTGCAGTGAAATTCATGGGTCACGTCTACGCTACACTGTCAAAAATGTGAATTGAGAATTTAACAACAGCACATCCACAATATGACTGGCAATGCCAACAGGACTTTTATAAATCACTCAATACCAACAAAAAGGAGGTCACACTTCAAAAGGATTTAGAACTTTTCGATTGCTATTCCCAAGATACCATTTGCTTATCAGCTCCATCTGAATTAAACAAGATTCCAACCTTCCTATTGACCTTAGCACTGTTTCAAATCTGCTTAGATACAACTATACTACATGATATTGGAAACATCAATGCTCAGAGTGCAGACAACCAATGCTCTGTTTCTTTAATTCTTGTTACAGGAAGTAAGAGTGTAGAAAATCTTTCTTCTGCCACCCCATGACATCTTTGCTCCATTTGACAACTGACAAAAATCAGTTTTTCATTCTGGCAAAAACAAATAAAAAATGCATTGTAAGAAAGTGAATTTTGACAGTTGGACAACTAGCCTGGAACCTTGAAATTATGCTGAACTGAAGGTAGAGGCCTAAGGTTGTGTTATAGGTGAAATTTTGTTATATAATTGTTTTCCTGAGATCAGCAACACAGGGAGAATATAATACCACATCACACACTAAAGAAGGACACGTGTTACTATAGAAAAAAACCCCTTATTTTTAAAAATAAATTATTTAATTAAATAATCACCATGATACAGTTACAAAATTGTTAATGATTGAGTTTCAGTCATATGCTATACCTCACCAGTGTCATTCATTTCCTGGCACCAATGTCCCCAGCTTCCCTTCTTTCCTCCCTCCCCATTTTTCTCCTCCTCCCTCTCTTCTCAAATTCTCTCTTCTTTTTCTAATTTTTCTTTTCTTTCCTTTTCTATATTATGGTTTGTAATAATATTACTAAAGGGATATTATGCACATTACATTATCTCCTTTCAGAACCCAGTTCCTGTCCAGAGTGATTTTTGCCAGTTTTCCATGTCATACTCTTCACTTCTCTGGTCTACCTGCACTCTCCGCTATTTGCAAGCTTTCTATCATGAATTGGTCCTCCTGGTCACTATTATCTTTGAATATCATTGTCTTAATCATTTTTATATTCAATAAATGAGTGTGATCATTCTATGTCTATCCTTATCCCTTTGGCTCATTTCACTCAGCATAATACTCTCCATATTAATCCATGTTTAAGCAGATTTCATGACTTAATTTTTCCTAAGAGTTGCATAGTATTTTATTGTGTGCCATCATTTTTGTACCAATATTTCTTTATCCACCACTCATCTGTTCTCCAGAATTTGGGTTGTTTTCAGATTCTAGCTCCTGTGAACAGTGCTTCTATGAACATAGGAGTGCAGATTGCTTGTACGTATAGGAGTTTTGGCCCCCCCTAGGATAATTCTTGGGAAAAAAGATGGGAGGTGTCATGTCCCCCAACTTCAAACTGTACTAAACAGTAGTCAGTAAAACAACATAGTGTTTTTGAAGTGTTATTTTATAAACACTAGGTTTATGAAATATAGATGAATATCCTGATATTAGATCTCAGATATAAAATCAATTAGTCCTTGATAAAGGGGAAAGAAATATGAATTAGAGCAAGGAAAACCTTTTCAGCAGCGCTGTTGGGAAAACTGATCAGCTACATGCAAAAGAGTAATCATAGACCTCTCCATAACACTGTTCAAAAAAGTAAAATCAAAATGGAGTAAAGACCTTGATATCAGACCTGAAACTATAAGGTATATAGAAAAACACATAGAGGAATATGTAGATAGACCTCTCCATGACATTGAAACTAAAGGAGTCTTCAAGGTTGAAACACCACTGGCCAAGAAAGGAGATCCAGAAATAAATGGACCTTCATAAACTAAGAATCTTCTATACCTCAAATAAAATGGTGACCAGGGTTGGTCCATGAAATGAAATAAATTATTTACACAATACACATGTGATAAATGGGTATATAAGATGTATATAATGGTATATATAATGAGTATATATATAATGGGTACATATATATAATGGGTACATAGATATCTTATCTTACACATATCATATTATCTTGTATATATATTATAGATGATATATAATTCCTTGGTAGTACTTAACATGAAAAATGAAAATATAACCGTATTCAAAAAATGAGAAGAGATAGATATTTCCTCATAGAAGAAACATAATGGACCAAAAGCAAATGAGAAAATGCTCCACATAATTAATAATCAGTGAGATGCAAATCAAAGCAACAACACACCATACCACTGTGCTATCATCTGACCCTATTTTATAAACTTTTTGTACTGGCATAGATCTATAATGGAGGTTGTTCATTTAATTGGATGAGAAACTATCCTAGAATAGCAAGTTGGAATACTTTGTATTTAGCATGGTAGGAAACTATTTCGGTGACAGTACTTTTGTTCTGAGGGCCAAGGCTGTCCCTTAGCAAACAGCAACTGATTGTGCTTAAGCTTGGTAAACTGAGAACATTGTAAGGACACAGCAGACAGATAAGAATTTGTATGTTCTTAGTAAAAACATACAACTCTAATTCTTATTAAGGTAGTAAGAGTCAATTCATTAAGTTTATATTCCTTCATTTCTAATTTTCAGTAAGGGCTATAGCAAAGAATCTGGGTTAAAGTATGTTCATTCCTGATGATGCTGGGTTTGGCAACCCGATATTGCTCAGGACCATAATTTCTTGCTATCATCAATCAAGGCTACCTCTAGCAATAGTGAGAGGATGCAGAGCAAGGCAAAACACAAGATCTCCAACATGGTAGGCAACTAATTGCCCACTTGAGCGTCCTCTCTGACCCCTCCTCTAATATTTAAGTGCCTACCTATTAAGAGTGGAAATATTTTCATTCTCTAGAAAAAGTCCTTCGTACAGGTTGAGTAACTACCTAGGCAGGACACACAAAGAGAGTGTCTGTATTTTACATCCAAACCTGACCTATGAGACAATTAATGACACATGATTTATGCTTTCTTAGCATTTCAAAGCATGATCAAAAAGGATAGCCAACAAGCAGTCATAATTTAACTATGACATATATTACAATTAGAACAAAATATGCTTCTCTGTCGATTTTGTGGGAGTGATGGGTGATGGGTGGAGACTAATGCAGCAAATAGAAAATAGAATGAATTGAGTAAGAAGTAATATGAAATCAAATTATAGTCTTGAATGTCATGGCTAGAAAAAATTAAGAAATTCATGAAAGCAAGTATCTTCAAAAAAAGTACTATTTATTTCTCTCATATTAGAACATGAATTATGTCTTACTATGTCTCAACAATATATCACTATGTTAGATACATTTGTATCTCAGTGAGGTAAAAACTTTAAGTTAAGTTAACCTTTCAAACAGCTCTTTTATAACTGCACAATCTAGTACAGAAGGCTACAAGGAATAGTCCTAGATTTTTTTAGAATTCTATACCAATTAAAGAGATTACAGTGGTTTATTGAACCTGACTACTAGTATATCTGTCTGCATATGTCTAGATATTGTGTAGATGTCAGTAGTCAGCTCTGATTTTCATCCTTCTTATATATCATATTGCTGTTTTAAAGCAAGAGATATTTGAATTTTTATCAAAAAATGATACATTTTAAATCAAGTATTACATTTTTAAATTCTAAATCAAGTACTTTACATTTTAATGCCGTTCCAAATTTCTTAGTGGCAGAGTTATAGGCTGAGATAATATTTTTTCTAGAACAAAGATTTAGACACACAGAAAAAATATTCTTCATGAGTTTGAATAGTCTATTTCTTTCTTTTAAAGTACACTGGATGTATATGCAAAAAGTATCTGAGATAGAAATATATTTTTTTAGGAAATTAACTATCTGAGATAACTTAAAGTAATTTGAAGAAAGTTGCTTTGACTTAGAGAATTTGAAAAAAAGTTCCTTTTGTTGAAATAAGTGAAACTGAGATATTTTCCCCAGGGAGCATGCACTCTCTAGACTTTTCTTTATGAATAAGTTAGTATCTAATATGTAGGGTTTTGTATATTTTAGCGATACCACAAACTTATAGTGAGTGGAAATATTTTCATTTCTAGCAAAAGTATGATTCTTCATATTTTATGAAATTGTTATAGTATTCTGCTTAAAAGCAAAATAGAAGGCTGTATTTTCTTAGAGATTTACACATAACTTATTGAAAATGAGACAAGTTTAATGTTTAACCATGAAACAGTGCATGACAAAATATCATCCCTGTCTGAAAGCAAAATAAGAAAATTTGAAAACCATAGCATAATAAAAAAGCTCTTCATTCTAATGTAAACTATGACAGCATATAGATGGCTGTCAATAAACATTTGTTTTCTGAATAGAAATGTCAATAAATAATTATGTACTCAATACAAACAACTGTTACATTAGCTGTAATTTTTTATTTGTTTTTTGGGCTATATCCTGTGATGCTCAGGGGTTACTCCTGCTATGCGCTCAGAAATTGCTCCTGACTTGGGGAACCATATGGGACGCCAAGGAATTGAACCAAGGTCTGTCCTAGGTTAGCATGTGTAAGGCAAACACCCTACCGCTTGTGCCACTGCTCTGGTCCCCGTTAGCTGTACTTCTAAAAAAAATTGTGGCTACTCTGAGAAAGATATGACTTAGCTTCTCTGAGATAGGAGTTTAGAGAACAGGCAAGATACAGAATGTAATTAACAGCTCTGAAAACTAGGTAATCTTCTCTGGCCTTCCTGTAGTGAATGTACAAGGTAAAGTAAGGATGTGGTCAGAATATACGACTAAAATTCTTATGGAAACTGATCCCCCTTTATCTTTATCAGCCCCTCATATATATCCCATCTAGCACTATGCTGGAGGTCACATTCTTAACAAATCCCATTATATTAAGTGACTTTAGAAATAAATTATGTACCTTCATGTAATTTATACAGCTTTTATGGGATACACTCAAAATAAATGGAAATGGAAAAACAAGGTACAAGTCAATTATCTTATTAACTTCATGTCACATCATCCAGGAATCTTTTGGTGAGTTTTCTTTAAATGATTCACAGTGGCCCAGAAAACAGAAACCCAGGGAAACAAAATAGACTTGTACAGAGTCAGAGTAGCTAGATATTACAGATCACAAGTACAGGTATGTGGTACTGTGGCGATAGCCTTTACTCTGAATCTAGTGAGCACGAAGGTTAGTCATGTGGACTTTATCAACACACATTGAATTCAACTGTTCTGTATGCCTTCCTTTTTTTTTTTTTTTGCAAAAGTATATCAATCCGACAGTTCTTTATTTTTATTTTGTTTTGTTTTCTGTTTGCTTTTTAAACAACCAAAATTCTTAAATTATTGTATCTGTTCTAAAAAAAAGATCTGGATTTTATTGTTTGCTATTAATAAAGATTAAATGCAGATTCATAAAAATTAATAAACAGGGTATGGGAACATAAATTAAGGTATGATAAAAGCCAGAACTTGATTACTACAAAGAGGAATTTCATGATTCCTTTGATGCTTTTAGAAGAGTTGACACATAATTAAAGTAATAAAAGGTTATTCAGTTATTTGTATCCATTTGACCATAGTAAGTATTGTAAATATTAAAGGTATTTGAAGATATATTTTTCTAGAATTCTTTCAAGAATAAAAATGAGAAAGATTTATTACCACTGATTTCAATATAATTTTATCAGAAGAGCTATAAATTTGGTTTAGTTTGATTAGTTCTACCTGTACAGACATGTATGTAGATATGCATATGCCAACAAACTATTTTGTATCTGGTAGCTTTCATTATATATCTTTCTTCTCACCTCTTTTCAAAAAAAGTCATATTTGGATTACTCTGAACATTATGTTTTTCATTTTCAGAATGATGTATGGCTAATAAGTAAGTGCAACATATGGAAAATCCTCATTTTGAGTGACATATATAATTTGATATAGTGTGTATATATGTATACACACACTTACATATACATACACAAATGTAAATTTCCATTACAGATTTAGGTCATTTGCAGCCATCTGTTTGTTGTTTGTTTTATTTTTTAATTTTATTTTGCCATCTGTGTCTCAGTTTATAAAATTTTAAAAATTATTAATGTATATGAATATGTAACCAAAATGTGGAGAAAGTTAAGTTTTCTGTTTTAAAGTTTTCTGTTTTAAAATTTTCTAGCAGTAATAATTAAAATTTTTTTAAAAAGGAAGAATATAATTTAAGCTTCACTCTACTACCTTTTTAGTTCTTGGGAATTTTTTTT
>PVKC010011892.1:0-24245 GCA_004027635.1 Crocidura indochinensis | reverse complement strand
AAAAAAAAAAAGAAATTAACATCCTTAAAACATACATAATATTTTGATAGAACTATATTTGACAGTATAGATACTTCCTACTTTAAAAGATGTCATGTTTCTGGGGCCCGGGAGTTAGCATGGAGGTAAGGCGTTTGCCTTTCATGCAAAAGGTCATCGGTTCAAATCCTGGTGCCCCATATGGTCCCCCGTGCCTGCCAGGAGCAATTTCTGAGCATGGAGCCAGGAGTAACCCCTGAGCACTGCCGGGTGTGACCCAAAAAGACCAAAAAAAAAAAAGATGTCATGCTTCAAGACAGACATGCTATTTTTCTCTCTCCCTCTATCATTGTCATGGTAGTTGTTAGAGAAGTTATTTCTCTAACTGTGCTCACCACTCTTTGTGGTAAGCTTCAGATCATGGGCTAGTCCTTCCGGCCTATATCGCTATTGTCTCTGGGTATTTTTACCATAGTATCTCTTATTTTTCTTAAATTTCACTGATGAGTAAGACTATTCTGTGTATATTTTTCTACCTGTGACTCATTTTGCTCATCATGATAGTCTCCATGACCATCCATGTACAGGAAAATTTCATGACTTCACTTTTCCTAACAACTGGGTATTCTATTGTGTAAATATACCACAGTTTCCTCAGCTACTCATCTGTTGTTGGGCATTTGGGTTGTTCCCAGATTCTGGCTATTATCAATAGCGCTGCAATGAATTTAAGAGTACAGAGGGCATTTTTGTATTGTGTATTTTTGTTCCTAGGGTATATACCTAGGAGTGGTATAGCTGGATCATATGAGAGCTAAATTTTCAGGTTTTTTGAGGAATATCCATATTGTTTTCCAGGAAGGTTGGACTAGTTGACATTCCCACCAGTAGTGAATGAGGGTTCCTTTTTTTCTCCTTGCACCCACACCAGCACTATTGTTCCTGTTCTTTGTGATATGTGCCAATCTCCATGGCATGAGATATTTCATAGTTGTTTTGATTTGTATCTCTCTGATGTTGAGTGATATTGGTGATGTTGAGCTTTTTTCATGTGCCTTTTGGCCATCTGCATTTCTTCTTTGAGGAAATGTCCATTCATTTCTTCTGTATTTTGATTGCTTTGATGTTTTTTTCTTTTTAAGTTCTCTCAGTACCTTATATATTTTAGATATTAGCCCATTATCTGATGGGAATTGGGTCAATAGTTTCTCCCATTCTAGGAAAAGTTATACTGGTTAAGAGCAGTGTTCAAACAATGACTGAAACCCAACTATAAACATTTTTGTAGCCATAGTGCTTACATAAATCATTATTACAAAATATTCAGAGTTATTTAATTCCTTTACTTTTGTGTGTGTATGTTTTATATTGGTTGCCTCTGAGGAACACAATAAATTGATTTCTATTACATCAATAGTAATTAACTCATGTTTTAATATGAAGCAATCTACAATGTACTTTCCATACTCTTACCTACTGCTCAACATCATGTTTCCCTTCACTTAAAATGCCACTATATTCTGTATTCAAACCCTGTGTATCAGATCTAAGTTCATTCCAGATACCTAGATTAATGACACACATATTTCTCATTTACATAGTCAAGTAGTATTCTGTGATTATAGTTCCTTCTCAGAAATTTTCTCAAAAGAATCTCACCTATTTAAAAAACCCTCCAATATCCACACAGAATACGCTTTTACTCTATACTATATAAAACTATTGCACATTTCAGTTAAACATATAAAGTCATATGTTTCTTCATTAGTCAGCCCCATAAAGTACAAAGAATTTCTAATCACTTAATTCCTGTGGAGAAAAATGAGCATTTCCTTTTTAACTGTCATTAATATTATCCGGCTCCTTGCTCACTTACACATTCTATGCTTTTCCCTAGAATCATAAAAAAATAAAACCTCACAAAAATAATGAATATACGTTTATACTGTTCCATCAAATTATGATACACGGTAGCTTCTTAAACATTAGATGCATTCTGAAATTTAATACAGCATCTATGAGCATTTGGTACTGTTACATTCAATTCCCTAAGGGTTTTTTACCCTGCAGAAGCTATAACATCAAGCTATGGTCATTTGGAAGAGTAGCTTGCAGAGCCATGCAGGTTCAAATGTTGACACATCTCATTATATCATATCAAAATAATCATAAAAGTTAGTATCACTACACCATCAGAAAAATGTTTTAGTACTGGGAAGCTGTCAGGCTGACAGTAGTGGATATAAGTGAATTTTCACTTGAAATTTCAAATACTATCACAGATAATAAATTCTATGAGTCAGTTTCCTTGAGAAAACAGACACTTTCATTTCATTTTTCAAAAACTGTGTGCCAAGCTTTCAAATCTGAGAAGCCATGGATTGTTCGACAATCACTTTCAAGATAAGGGGGGAAAATACAGAAACCAGTTCAGGTCTCAATTCAAACCATTATAGTTTATTTCTCATTGTACTTAAGGTAAGTAGCACACCATGCTTCATGAAAACATTTTGTTTCTCATCTCGGAATATTGAAACAAGATGCATTTAAGGATATATATGTAACACAATAGTATTATCCTTCATCAGATATATTTTAAGTAAAAACATAGTTATTTTATAATTTTCTGTTATTAAAAGTGAAGAAGTTGAAGGGCTACTAATAGCTTAGCATCACTGTATGGATTCAGACAAAGCATCAGCAATCTTACCCTCCATGTTTTGGACAAACTGTACAGGTATCAACACAATTTTCAAAAGCAAATAATGTCTTATTATCACTGTGAAAATAATTTTAACTACTAAAAAAAAATTGAGGAATTTCAGGAGGATTGGTGCAAAAACCAAGACCACCAACTACAGAAGACTGATTAAAAGAACATTGATGGGGGGCCCAGGAGATAGTATGGAGGTAAGGAATTTGCCTTTCATGCAGAAGGTCATCGGTTCGAATCCCGGTGCCCCATATGGTCCCCCGTGCCTGCCAGGAGCAATTTCTGAGCATGGAGCCAGGAGTAACCCCTGAGCACTGCCGGATGTGACCCAAAAACCACCAAAAAAAAAAAAAAAAAAAAAAAAAAACAGTGATGGAACAGAACTTCTAGAGCCATAAAGAAAGACTCCATCCTAGGCTCCATTCTATGACCCGTGCAAATACCAAGATTTCTAGTTACAGAGGCCTAATTTTATCATACACGATTGAGCGGAAAGTTTCCAGGCATCACAAAAGGAGCTGGGAAGAGAATAAGAGTATGTATGGAGTTTGTCATTATTTCCATGACAGTATACTTCAAGGACAAAGAAATCCTGTAACACTTAGGCCAAGGTCCTTTCTAATCTCCCCAATATTTAATGTACCTATGCAAAAAAAAAAAATTAACTTTTTGTTATTGTTGCTTTTGCTTGTTGGGGAGGGGGGTTTATTGTGTGTGTGTGCTTTGTTTTGTTTTTATCTCAGGACCATAGTTATTGTTTTGTTGTCTTTATTGCTGTGGTGCTTATGGCTGAGGTACTATTTGGGGATTTTTTTTTTGTATTCTTGTTATGTTTTTCTTCCTTTATCCCTTTCTTCTCTTAAATTGATATTTATAGCCTCTAAAAGGATTCCTCACTTTTTTTTTATTTTTTTCTTGTTTGATTTTTGCCCCCCTTTTTTCTTCTTTTTTTCTCTTTCCTTCTAACAGAACCACATGACTTGAACCATCTTATTCTGCCTCACAAATTGGAGGAGAAATAATGGAGGATACCAAGACCAAACAGTTTTATAAACAAGTAGAAATAAAAAATGATCAGACTTAAACACCAAATCCAAAGCCAACGACAGCAGAATTGATACCCAATCTACAACAAAAATTTCAGGAATCTATGGACCAATTGACTCCAACCAATAATTTGGAGCTCACTCTTGGGATAAGAGACAAATTATTCCAACTTAAATTATAAGTACTCACCAACAAATTGACCCAAATCTAAATCTAGTCTTTTTCTATATGTGAAATCTGGATCCATCCCATCTTTATGCAATACAATCTGAGACACACACTCGTCAATTAATTTGAAGTACTGCTGCCTAAAACCAGAGAAAAGAGTAACTGTAATTCAATTTATTAAAACTTTAAATCAATACAAAAGGCCAATTTCGCATTCAATAATTCAGTATTACTTTCAACAGCTAACATAACAGCATAGCACAAGACTAAATGCAAATACGATTGTTATTACTTTCATCCCATTGATTTTAAGCTTTGTTTTTTATGATGTTTTAGTCAACTTAGTGTGCTATAAAGATAATTTTCTTAAAATTTTAGAATCTTAACCTAACAAGTAATCTGTAAGATATAAGCACAGCCATGATATATAACATACCATCAAACTACATCATACTGAAATAGCTAAATTCATTTTACAATACATAAACTCCAAATATTTTTTAAAATGTCTGGCAAGTTCTTAAAATTATTCAATGAACAATTTTTAGACTGTACAATGAAATTCTAAATGCACTGTAAATTAAATCAAGCATCAAACAGCCATTTGGGGAAGGGAGGGATTTGTACTACACCTATGATATTCAGGGACATCTTTATATGGCCCTCAAAATCACCATCTACATAGTGTTTTAAACATGGTGGTTTTTTATTTTGTTTTGTTTTTGCTTAGTTTTGAGGTCACACCATATGGTGCTCAGGGGTTACTCCTGGCAATGTGCTCAGAAATTGTTCTTGGTAGGCTTGGGGTCCAAATGGGATGCTGAGTTCGAACCACCATCCATCCTGGATCTGATGTGTGCCAGACAAATGCCCCTACTGTTGTGCTATCTCTCTGGCCCCTAAACATGGTGTTTCTAATTGTACATGGCCTTAGTGGCCCCCAGGACACTGGACCCATGAACTGAACCATCCCAGTAGACAGAGTAATATTTGTAGTGAAAGTACTGCTTGAAAACTATTAACATCTCACCCCAAAAAGACCAAAAATGTTCAAAATATTATTCTTTAGTACAATTTAAAGCAAGAAAAAAATTAATGTCTTCCTCAATTTTTATCAAAGAAATATTCTCTCACTACATAATACTACAGCCTTAATAACAAGTATTTTATACTTATTATATTTACACAATTCGGGTGAAGCATTCCATTACCTTTTTAAATACTCAGTTTTCCTAAGATTATACTATTGGACGTTATAATCTTTAAAATATTTTAATTAACATACACGATCTTATAGTAGAAGTCATGTTTTCATTATTCTCACCTCCATATCTGTTAAATATTAATTTATTCAAAATGTAGTTGAAATTAAATGGAAAATCTGTCATCAAGGCAATACTAGAAAATATGTGTATATAAAACTACGGGAATGTGAATTTACAAAAAATCCATAAAAGGACCGGAGCTATGAGGTAGCATACAGCAGTAGAGTGTATGCCTTGCACACAGCTGACCCAGGACGGAACCTCAGTTCTATCACCAGCGTCCCTATGGTTCCCCAAGTCAGGAGTGATTTCTGAGTGCATAGCCAAGTGCATAGTCCCTGAGTGTTACCAGGTGTGGCCTAAAAACTAACAAACAAACAAAAAAACATAAAGTATTGATGAATAAGAGCAATATGTGAATAATCCAACAATTTCAACATAAATTGCTATCATATTTTCACAAATGCCATTTTTGACAGAGAATAATTTGAGATATATACTTTCCTTGTAGTATTTTTGCCAAATAGCAAATATTAACTACAGTGCACATTTAACCAACATATTGTTTTGCACAGGTAAATAAATTACCTGATGAAAGTTTGATAAAAATTTTCAAACTTCAACTATGAAAATGAGAATATTATTGTTTTTTAGCTTGTATCAAAAAATGAAACTTTAAAAACATTTCTATCAAAAATTAGTCTAAAATATTAATTGATGAAATAAAATGTTTAGATAATCAAAGATTTCTAAAATATAAAATCCAGGTTCATCTGAGATTATGAAATTTAAAAATGTAGACAATATCAAATGATCACTTCATAAATTATTAGTGCATATAAATAAAAAAACTAAAGAAATACATTTTATGGGGACAGACACACTCAGCAGTAAAGAAGGGTACTGTGGTATTAGTGAACAAACTCAGGGCCCAAAACAAAGTATGTAAATGATCCCAATTGCGACTACATTTTATAGTCAAATGGATTCAATTTGTAAGAATAATAATCATATTTTGAACCATTCGATAAAACAGATAGAACTGTGTTCACTGGCCCAGTCGCAGGAAGCACAGTGGCTTCAGAGGAACCATGTTTAGAACGAAGACTAAGGAGCCTTGGATTTAAAGAGTCACAAGAAAGAAAGCAACAAAGCTAATATTAAATCAAAAAGTTTATGCTCAAAAGATGGTAATAGTTAAAATTCTATGCCTCATTAATGTCAATGGCAATGCTTTCATCTTTCCCTGAATCTCAGGACAGCTGTGCTTCTTAATCAATTTTGTAGTTAGATACAACCATATGCCCCTCTTGGACCACTGGTGGTGGAATTAGGTTATAAATAAGATATAAAATCTTTACTACTATGCACACTAAAATTGTAGAAAACTATCAAAGAGTATTTAATTCTTAGAAATTTAGAATTTTAAAAAATTGGCAAAAGCAAATGATATACAAGACAATAAACAGTATATGATAATCTTAGCTTAAAGTACATGGAAGTTTCTATCATATATTTAATGAAAGAAAAAATAGCATGTTAGTCAAGTTCCTATCGAGTTTTAAAATTCAATAATATTAAACAAAGGCAATATAGTGTTTATTCAAAAATTACAAGATGACTAAATGTGAGGTTTTTAATAAAATATCAGAAAAACAAACCATTAAAGTAAGATGCTGAATAGGATTTTCAAATCATTCCTAAATAGCTAAAAGTTCAGTGCCTTTAGGTTTTTCTTTTCTTTTCTCTGACATAAATCATAAGACAAACTAAATGATACTTCACTGAAAATCCTCCTAACTTAAAATTAAAGACATGGTTCTACCCACAATATTTCTTATCAAGTTTCAGGAAAGTTAAATTGAAGGTGACATAAGGTAACTTTATGTTAAAATATCTTGAGTTCACTCACAATAGCAACACAAGAGAACATAGAAACTATTATGTATCATATGTGTCAAATATTTGGCTAGGACTGATAACCAATATATGACTATATTTTATCTGTATAATCACCCATCAAATTAAATGTTAATATCTATATCTAACTTCAAACAGGTAACATACAGACAAAACAAACAATTTATTCTTAGAATAGCTAGATTATAACCAAGTTATTTTTCCCTATCAGGCTAATAAAGTGTCAGTAATAAGAAGTTTAGTATCCCCTCCATGTCATTATAAAAGAAAAGCAATCACTCCTATTGCCAAATACTAACCCTAGAATCAATCCATCATGTGATAAACTAATAATTCCTTGCTATTTTATACTTCCATGCAGATAAATTTTACAATTAGTAATAAAATATTGGAATATGCTTCTTACCTTATTAAGTAATTATTTCGAATCAGCAAAAGATGCTGAAGAATAGAAATAAAATATCCCTCTGCTCTAGTTTCCTTAACTATATTCCACACTGTATTGTAAACATCATCCACTTCAGTAAATTGGTTAAGGAACATGTGGCCTTATTACTCCTATACAACCAAACACAGCAATAATATGGCATTTAATCTGCAAGGTCTTGAGATTGTTTTATGATTCTAAAACAGGCATAGTATATACTTAATTGATACTGAACAGAGGATTTAGGATAATGGAAAAACTAAGTAGCTAGTTATAAGGAGGTAATCTCAGATTTCCTGGCTTATTCTCTACAATAATATCTAACTATATTGTGTCTTAGAGGTATCCCAACAAAAGAATATATGTCAAGATAATCTACCACAGAGAAGGTCCCAGAATGAGGATCTAACATTGTTCTGGAAAAGTAGAGACTCAACTGAAATGTACCCAAAGTGTAAGACCAGATTAAACCAGCAGATTAAGAATTGCCTATCTTTAATGCTGGAAAGCCATCTGGAGAGAGGATATGTCAAACATGGAAACAAAAATGCAAAAGACCTATCTAATGGAACCTATTCATAGATACTAACAAACTATTCACCTATGCCTGTATTCATAAAAGGACACAACAAGCTAATGAGAAAAGCTTATAACAATATTCATTTAAGAAAACTTAAACTGTTCCAATATAAGTGACTGGAAAGATTGTATAGTGGGTACGGTACTGTCTTGAACACAGGCTACCCGGGATCAATCACTTGCACCCCATATGGTCACCTGAGCACTGTCAGGAGTAATACCTGAGCATCACAAGATGGGTGATCCTCCAAAAATAATTTTAGATACAGTGTTAATTTTAAAGTTTAATATTTTAGGGAGTGAAGTTGTTTGAAGGCTAGTGGTAACTTTACATATCTGACAAAACCAGAACAAAAGGATATTCAAATTCAGCTTTAATATCATCAAGGCGATGGGAAAACTCAATTAAATCTTCTTCCTTATGCTCCTCAAAGACTTTTAGTTGGATATCCAGGCCATCATTGTTAATATGCTTTAGATTCTAGAATATCAAATAGAAATTGTGATGAAGCTTTGTCCACAGTAGTGAAATAAAGTAAGACATAAAAACAAACCCATCAGCTTGATTTATGGAATTTAACATTTAAAGTGTTAAATAATACTCAAATCTTAACTGTATTTCAAAAATAATTTTTAAGCTCAATGCTTTTATCTTCCCAAATTAATCCTGAAGGTAAGTAATCTAAATTTCCCTTACTCTTATTCTCTAATTTAAATATTAACAAGAAGCCTACAGACCACTTACTGGCAATATGTCTTTCAATCCACAACGCATAAATTCATTTCTGATGTGAAGCCTGAAGTCTAGATCATCAGGAGATGTAACAAGGGCATTAATGAGCTGCATGCATGCCACCTATAACAGATCATACAAGAATAATTAGGCTTGGTCTTCAACAATAAAGACGTTTTTGTTTGCTTGTTTTGGGGGGAAGCCACACCCAGAGGTGCTCAGGAATTACTCTTGGCTCTAAGCTCAGAAATCACTCCTGGCAGGCTCCAGGGACCATGGGGGATGCTTAGAATTGAACCCAGGTCAGCATGAGTCTGCCGCGTGCAAAGCAAATGCCCTACCACTGTGCTATCTCTCTAGCTCAAAAACTTTTTTTGGGGGGGGGCTTTTTTGGGTCACACCTGTTTGATGCTCAGGGGTTACTCCTGGCTACGCGCTAGATATCGCCCCTGGCTTGGGGGGACCAAATGGTATGCTGGGTATCAAACCGTGGTCCTTCCTTGGCTAGGACTTGCAAGGCAGACACCTTACCTCTAGTGCCACCTCTCTGGCCCCCAAAGACTATTTTAATATTAACTATCCTTCACAGAATTGTCTGCTAAAATAGCTTGAGTATAGGGCCAGAGCAATTATTGTACAGCAGACACAGCACTTGCCTTGCATGTAGCTGACTCAGGCTAAATCCGTGGTATTCCATAACCTTCTAAGAGTGATTCCTAAATGCTGCCCCATGAGATATAAAAAACAAAATTTGAGTGTAAATTATTTTGGTTATAAATTATATGATATATAATTTCAGTGAATTTTAATTTTATATTATTGGATTTGTTGGTGGGGGTTTGGAGAGTCATCCAATTCTCATAAGATAAGGAAGCAGTCAACATAATTCACAGCCATCTGATCTGCTAGTTCAAAGTGAGGGCTGAAGAATGTGGTACTGAGTGGTGGGATCTGGGATCCCCATGGTAACCCATGCCTTAGAGTCCTTGAGGGTCTTCAGGTCTATGCTCTCAGCTACAACCAGGGAGACATGTGATGTTGGGGGTGAAAATTGGTTTAGGAACACCTCTATACTATTCCCCAATGACTAACGAAGGATTTCCAAGGAAATGTAGAGAGAGACATTGGGCATTGGCTCAAGAAAAAGATCACTTACTAAGCACAAGAGTGAGCTCAATGGGCTGAGCAAATGCTTTATATACACAAGAAGCATAGGATCATATGCTTCCCTATGCACAGCCTGAAGAAACACTCAAACACAAAGCACAGAGCCAGGAATATCCCTGAGTACCAATGTGTGTGCCCTCACACCAATTTAACCCAAAACAAAGTTCAGTTCTTGCCCAAACTATAGCCTTTCCTACACATAAAACATAAACAGAACTCACATTGCACTTGAAATACCGCATCTATTTTATGAATAGTACTTGTCAAAAATAGAATAAAATTGTCTTCACCCTTGAAACAAAGAAAAGCAACAAAAGCCTGAAGTGTCCTGTTCTTATAAAAAGAGATGTTATCTCCAAAAACTACATTTAGAACAATGCCTAATTTATCAAGTAAATATATCAGGCAGTGATTCTTACAACTTTGGCAGAAGTTTGATACAAGGACTAGAGAGGTAGTTTAGAGGGCAAAGCATTTGCCTTGCAACCAGCTCAGTTCAATCCTAAGCACCCCATATAGTCCTTTAAGTCACACCAAGATTGATACCTGACCAGAGCCTAGACTAGAGTATATTTTGGGCACCACAGGTTGTGGACTAAATGCGAAACAAAATAGTTCAATACTCATGTCGGTATTATGTGTATATGTGTATAATGAAAAAAGTTCAATAAATTTAAAAAATTATAGCTAATTAAATCCTTTAGTAAGTATACCTCTAAGTGAATTTCTAAGTAGTTCTGTTTTTAGGGGAGGGTTTGGGGGAAGGGAGTTCTTACTATTCCTGTCTGAAATATCTATTTCAGCATCTAAAATCCATGTAAAAAGCAAAATGATTTTCTCTAAAAAAGGCAGTGTTTCTTATTGTAATTGATAATGTTCTTTTTCTAAGCTTTATTCTACCAAAGTCTAGCAAAAAAGACCAGTCTACTGATTAATATCTTGAAACTCATACTATTCCCAAGATTGTCCTTTCTCTCTAAGGCGAAACCTATGAATTCAAAATACTGTTTTTGGATTAGGGCACCAATCAAAGACTCTGTTTCTGCTGGTTGAAATAAATACTAATTGTTATATTTGGTATTTAAACAATAATATCTGACTAACATGCCACCTTTGTCAAAAACAAAGTTTGTTTAATGTGAAAGTGGAAAAGTGCCAGTGAAAGTGGGGAGAGGGTGGAGGATATGGGAGGCAGAATGGGAATGGAGGTGGAGGGAGGACAAGTTGGTGATGGGAATTCCCCTGATTCAATGTTTATTTGTAAATGGAATATTACTGTGAATATCATGTAAACCACTATGATTAAAATAAAAAAAAAAAGTTAAGAAAAAACTTGTTAGCATCTTACATGCAGACAATAAAATAAAAATGAATGTTAAAAAAGAAAAGAAAGTGTGGAAAAAATAAAACATATCTAAAAATAGGAAAAAAATGAAAAAACTTAAAACAAAGTCTATCTTTCAAGTACAAGTTCACTCAGCTGTAACGAGTGTATGTCAAAAAGTCAAGTTTAAAAATAAAAATTCTTTCCACTCCCTTGTCAGATATTACCTGTTACTCACATTTTTTACAGCAAATAAAGGAAATTCTAAAACACCTCAAAAAGAGTATAATGTTTCATGGCAGTGAGAGAAATTAAATCTGAATTTAATTCTGGTTACCAAGAATTCTGGGAAAAAAATTTGGGAACAAATTAGAGAAAACTAAAATTAAGCTGCAAAAAGACAACATAAAAATTATCAGCAAATATCTCATAAATAAAAAAAAGTCATATGTAGAATAGTAAGCAGTAAAACAAAACTGAGAAGCAAGAAGAAAAAGACTAAGCTAATTATTTCCAAGAAATAATAAATTCTGAAGAATTTAGAAAAAATTTTTCCATTAAAAAAAAAATGAGGGCCCAGAGAGATAGCATGGAGGTAAAACAATTGCCTTTCATGCAGAAGGTCAGTGGTTCGAATCCCAGCATCCCATATGGTCCCCTGAGCCTGCCAGGAACAATTTCTGAGCATAGAGCTAGGAGTAACCCCTAAGCACTGCCAGGAGTGATGCCCCCCCCCCAAAAAAAAAAAAAACTGATTGCTTGAAAAGAAAATTTAATTATACAAAAATCTTCCCAATTCTAATACTAATTTGCTACAAATTCTTCATATATGAATACATATCACTTACTTTTTTTTCCTAAAGCAATGAAATGCCCTTCTTTCTAGCACTCCTGTGCTCAGTGAAACTGAGAGAAAATAAAGAATCCATGTTTGTTGTTTTGGGGGTCACACCCAGCAGCACTCAGTGCTTACTCCTGACAGTGTTTGGGTGTTCATAGAGGTTTAGTACGCAGGTCAGCCAGATGCAAGGCAAATTCCTTACCCGCTGTACTATCTTCTCAGACCCAGAGTTCATGCATTCTTAACCTTTGCTTTCTGACTCTATTCTGAACATACCAGTGTGACATTTGAGATATAACTGTCACTTCTAATGCATGAGCCCAGTCACATGGCTGCCACAATTTCTGCAAAAGCTACTAGGCACTTTCTACATAATTATGCTAAAGGAATTGACACAGGATGCTACAACCAGCAAAATATTCTTTAGCAAGGTTAATCTTTGTTCAACATGCTGCTCTGAATGTAAGTAGATGTGTCTACAAGTAAAATGGCGGCTATACTGGTGAAGGGGCGGGGGTGTTCTGTTTATGACTGAAAACCAACTACAGTCATGCCTGTAATCATGGTGCTTAAATAAAGATTTTATATATAAAAAATAAAATAAAAATATGGTGGCTAATGCTACATTTAAAAAAAACATAGTTTTGGAAGTAAAATTAATATTATAAGCACTAAAGCATTAACATAAAAATTCCATCTGAATCTGTGAATACTTATTATTTGGGCCTGGAAGACACAGATTACACTGCTATTCATCTTCCCTACCCCATAGCAAAAATCATCTGTCTCTCTTTGCACAATCAAATTTAACATTTATCAAGTTAAAATGAGTAAATGATGCTTACAGAGAAATATTTTGCCTCCAGTGCAAAAACGAAACTCCAAAGTATGTTAAATTCACATATATTGATTCAAAATAAAAACTAAAGTGACTGCATTATGTAGACAACACAGAATAGGAAAGTATATTAGTGGATATAAAATTCTACAATTTTATTTATGCTCCCAATTAAATGGTCTGTAAGTGATAGATACAGTTAGAAAAGCAAGACAGAGCTAGAGGTAAGAGCAAATGTTCCACACAGATTCAAGAAATAAACCACAGGTTTTATGAGGCTGTAATTTATATGGACAGGTATACAGAAAAACAAACCTATATTTTTAAATATTTATTCAGACACCCCCCTCGAGATAGCATTAATTTCTTCTATACTCTCTTATGCATTTTGTTGAAACTGCTACTATTGCAAGTTTCTTATGAAACATTAGTGAGCTTTAAATTCATGAGTGAAAGCTTCTTCAGGGCAGAAGTATATTTCATTCATCTTTATAGACCTAATATCTGGCCTAACCCTGAATAATTAACTGGATACCTGGTTAATTATGAAACTCTGCAGTTACCTCTGAGATGTAAATTTATCTCTCAGGTGGTCTGCTATAGCATGTTTATCTCTCAGGTGGTGTGCTATAGCATGAGTGAAGAAAAGTACATAGATCCAATAAACTGTCAGTGAATTTTAAACAAAAATAACAACCGTTTATTTATACAATGTTCAATTCATATGACAGCAAATTCACACTAGAATATGATTTCAATTTTCTTCAATTTGGACAAGTTAATGGCCTATTATTTAAACCTTTGATTCATTTGGATGCATTAATCCTGAAAAAATCATAGTAAAATTCATAATTAGGGGCTGGAATAACAGTAGAGTGAGTACAATGCTAGTCAGAATTCCATCCTCCAAGTACACCAGAAGTGAACCCAAATGCAAAGAGCCAGGAATCAGAACTAAGCACAGCTGGAAAAAAAAAAATTATAGATAGGTAGGTAGAAAGCGAGGTAGATGTTATTTAGATAGATAGATAGATAGATAGATAGATAGATAGATAGATAGGTAGGTAGGTAGGTAGGTAGATAGATAGATAGATAGATAGATAGATAGATAGATAGATAGATAGATAGATAGATAGATAGATAGATAGATAGAATAAAATGAGAAATTTAAACAAATTGATATCTATCCTACTAGAAGGCCCAATCAATCGTCATGAAAAAATATTTTTTTAATTTTTTTAATGTTTTTAAAAAGTTCTACTACACTGTGTCTTTAATTTGGCCACTAAGGATATAATAAAATTTATTTGGAATTTAAAATAATAACTTTAGCAACAGTGATCTGGGTTTGTTATTAGGATGATACTTAAAAATAAAGGATAAACCAGCATGTGATTTTCATAGAAACTTTTATTCTATCTTCAGAAAGCTAATTGGATAAATTTCTGATTATGCATGTCTAAATAAATAAAACAGAAAAAAACTTAGTTAAAATCCACAAAATATTTTACTCTATCATTTGTTTCAAATTTAAAAAATAAGGGTAATTTCCCCCTACTTTCTAAACTGTACAAAATAAAAATCAAATTTTCAAAGATACCATCTGAAATTAATTCAGTAAAGTGGTGATTGAGGGGATTTTGTAATAAAAAAATCTTCACTCTCTTTGAGTAGCACATGAGGTTACAATTCTCAGTCATTGAATTCAGGAAGCATGAATGGTCAACAGACTCAGTTACTGCCTTCTGAAAATTCATCACAACGTTTAAGCTGAAGTCACATATTCTGTGTGCTGCTCCCAGCCAACTTCTGAACATGGCAAGAATCTAAAGCAGGCATCATCCTGGACATGCAGATCTTGGGCTTCAGTTTTCCCTAACCACTTCGCTAGGATTTCTTAGATAGCAACTATAGCCTCACATACTGCCAAAGTGCTACCATCCTGCTCTTGCTCCTTTACCTGGGATAAAATACAGATTCTGCATATAGCATGAAATCTCAAAGCCTATGCAAATTTCCTTTTCAGGTTCCCACATATGTATTTTTCTCTTGTCCCTTTCATATCAAGTTTCTTCTCAATGGGCACAGATTACCACAGCCTTAATTGACAAAGCAAGTTTCAGAAAATGCCCTTTCTAAATGGCTGATTCAAACTACAATAAATGCAAGTTCATATTTAACATAAAATTTTCACTTTTTTCATGGCTCAAAATATGATCACACTCAGCACTATAACATGTACCGATGAGAGACTTATTAAGATCACTATCATGTCAGATATCTTAACAAGTATGAAAGCAAATTTCCCAAAAAACACCAAAGGCTTAGATTACAGTTGTAGCCTCTGAACTTTTGAAAAATATATTACAAATTAGATAAAAAGTTAGAGTAACCCTAAGAGGTCATATCCACCACACTTTTTGACTAAATCCTAAAGGAACACATATGTAATATCCTGTCCACTATTTCATCACTAGAACTTAAAATAACCTGACAACTGTTGTAAAACAATGTGAACATTCTTAATGTTCACTTTTTTAAAAAAAGATCAAAATGGTAACTTTTATGTATTTAACACCGACCATCCCCAATACAGGGGGAAAATATGACTATGCATTTCACTTGTAAATAAAAATATGAAAGGTTTAGTGAAAACAGGTGGTCCACTGAAGCAAACATCTCTCTAGTTTTCTATATATCAGTACTTAAAGAGTATATGAAACCAAATATTGAGAAACGTAAGGTCAATTAAATAAAAATTAAAATATATCTTAAGTGATCAAACTCAGATATTAAAGTTAAAGTTACTACAGGTCCAAATCAATGAACAAAGGTAAGAAAAGAATCCTTTGGTTCTTTATAACAAGCTTCCTCTTTGTTTTGCATGTTTGGTCAGAAAGAACCTGTCTTTCTCAGTAAGAAAATTTGGAAATGTGTTTTCCCATTAGGCAGTAACTAATTTAGATGAAATATTTCATAATATCACTCACATAAACACACTAATGATTTGACCCCATTCAATCTATATCAAAATACAGTGAATGTAGAGGAGTATTACCAAGGGTATTAATTGATGAGTGTGAGAGAGGGCAGTGAGTGGATCACTCTGTTTTAAAGCAATTCTAAGTCTTTTACATTTATATCATCAGTAGAGCCTATGATAACCTCCTTTCGAATAATCTTCATACAGCAAACCATCATTGAAGGTGGCGAGAATGTTCCCCTCCAGAGCATACATCATGAGCAGCATTATGTTGATAATGGCTCATTAGAGCAAACACATGAGACTCTGAAGTTCTCCAATTCAAATTGCTTCATTATGCCACTGCTCCATAGTCATGTCTCCAGGAGAGAGCGAATAACAAAAAGAAGAAAAAGACAAAATAAGAGAGGAAAGATCAGAAAACAAAGAAAAGTACAGAAGGACGTGAAGGGGAAGCCAGATAAAATATATTTCTGAATCAAAAATCCAACATCCAGGGCAGAAGGCAGGACACTTGCCTTACACATAGCCAACCCAGGTTCATTCACCAGGAACATATGATCTGCTGAACATCAATAGTGTGGCTCAAAAACCAAATATTAAAAATAAAGAATTATACAGTTTACCTGCCAATTGGGAATCCACAATAAAATTACTTTGATCTGGCAATCACGGACAAAATTTCCAACTGGGAAGTCCCAAAACTATAGACCACAAGTTTCCCCCTAAAAGGATTATGTACAAATTTGTGAGCATCTTGTCGAGAAGTCAAGAATTAACCCATCTCTCTTCAAAAGCACCAGACTTGGGAACCAGAGTGATAGTACAGAAGGTAGGACATTTGCCTTGAATGTTGACACCCAGTGTTTGATCCCCAGCATCACCTAGCTCCCATCCCCACATACTTCCAAGAGTAATTACTAAACACAGTGCCAGGAGTAACTCCTGAGCATCACTGAGTGTCTCCCCAAAAACAAAACAGCAAAACCATGGCTTCAGTCTAGCAGGCAGTCATCAGAGATACTTTTAAGAAAACCTCACAAATACACCATAAATCCTCACATAACTGTGAAACTCCCCAAACTGAAAATTTCCTGGGCTACACTAGAGAACTTCCACCACAAAAAAGGGGAGCGGAGAGTGTTCCCAATGTGTATCTAATCCACAAACCTCCTATAATGAGTTACCTTCTTGGAACTGGCGATAAAGCATCCCCTTCTTTTAACTGATAAGATCAAAAAAACCATACTAGCCTGAGGAGACATTCAGGGCAGCCTGAACAATCCAAAATATTCTACCTTATACATAATTATTAGTGCACTGGTCAAGTATAAAGATTATATGTAAGATTAATATAAAGATAAATTTAAAAAAAGAATTAAGATTCTGAGTGTTCTAAGGTAGTATCGGATGGTAGTAACTTTGATCAGTTAAGGAGTCCTAGGCAAGGTCAAAGTTTGCAGGGAAAGACTATGTCAGTGTGCAGCTTGGAGTCTCACTGACCAGAAATAACTTAGATATTCTATCCTAAAATACTACCTACTGTAATTAGTAATTAGGACTGACACTAAACAATGATCTGGAGCCATAAAGTCAGTAGGGGAGGGGTAAATCGCATGCAGATATCCACAATTCAATCTCCAACAATATATGTGGCCCTCTGAGCACTACCAGGAGTAAGTTCTGAGCACATCCTGGAGGAAGCCTTAAGCACAGCCTGGTTTATTCTAATCCCCATCGTCCCCACAAAAAATACAAACTGATACTTTAGCTAAAACTACTACTGTGGTAATTAAGTTTGTATTTGACCTTAGGGTCCATTTCTTGTGACAGCATCCACGCAGCAGACAAATGTATTAGTTTCTAACATTTTTATTATCTTCCAGATAAAATCTAAAACAATTCACTTTAGTCTGATAGCAAATAGCAAAAGTTTCAAAAACTTCAGAATATAAGATAATGTTTCTGTTACTCTAGTGCCTAATTTTTTTAACTGAGGACTGTGACCCTATATGAGGTCATGTAAATTGAATGCAGAGGTCATAAAAAAAAAAAAAGATGGAACAGCAAACACTTTATGAGTTCTCAACAACCAAAAAGTAATCAAAAAAAAAAAAATCAACCATATAATGTTTCCAAGAAGTTTCTGACAATATTGGCCCCTGTTACATTTCTGGGATAAAATAAGTCATGAGTAGAAAAAAACTTCTGCGTGGTGAATCCTGCACCTACACTAATAAATACACATAAGAAATTTAAAGGAAAAATAAAGATTTTCTTAAAAAACATTAAAAACAAGCATGATAGAAACCAGAGATTTGTTCAACCAACTATTTCAGCTCTCTTCTAAAAAAAAAAAAAAACTCTATTAAGAGTCTAGGACAAAGAAAAAAGTGTGAGGAAGGTATTTGCTTCACAGTATTGCTGTGGTTCCTGTCCTTCCTAATTGTGTGCTATGCTGTCTAGGTGCAGGCCAGAATAGAATGTGGTGTTAGGTTATTCCTGTGGATGGTAAACAGCATCACTTCTTAAGCACTGCATTTGGTGGCCAGCCCTCCACACCTGCTCCCAAGTCTGTGAAACACTGTGCTAGCCAGTACCATGTCTGCTACATTTGACACAAAGCAATATATATTGAAATGTGATATTTATGTTTGTACTTTCTTTCCTGATAACAAGACTCTCAAAACAGGAAGCAGACTAATTTCTAAGATTGTTTTCCATTTTCTTCCTATATATTATGGTAGGGAGAGAAAAGACATGAAAGTCTGCCAAATTCTATCAGTCATAAGCAGTTTTCTTCATTATTATTATTAAACTCAAGATAATCAAGCAAGTCTTTTTAAATGTATCTTTAAAAATATACTTTGCAATAAAAGAATATGAGTTTTTTTAATTTTTACTATCTTCCATTTTCTCCAATGTAAAAGCAAACAATTGGTTTCTGTTTTATTCAGTGACAAAATTTTATTGTTAATTTGGTGATTTGCTAATATCACCCAGACTGGTACATTTTAATAAATGCAAATTATATAACTAATGGAATAAAATGGGCACTTAGAGCAACAGTTTTATGGGAAAATTGATAACCATCTAACATTAAAATATACTTTGTGTGTAGAAAATTTAGAAACTCCCAGAGAGGGAAGTATTTTTAGACATCACTAAAGTGTTTCTTGATCATTTAAAGGAAACTGAGTACAATCAACATTCCCAGAAAAGAAAAACAACTTATTCATGGCTCCCTACAAGTCAGCTCTCTAGAAAATAGTACCTTTACTCTTAACTGCAGTTTGCCACCTGCTAGCTATTTCATATATGAGGCTTAAGAAGAAGAATCTTCCATTAAAGGAAAAACACAATGCTTGAATAGAGAAAATCAGAACTTTATCAATCTTCCTGTCTATTCTCAATCAAGAGCACACAAATTTAATTTGATCTCATCCAAAAAATGAGAAATTGAATTCCAATGATGTTAAAGAAACTTTTACTACTCAAAGAAACTTTATGCAGATATCTTCCTATTCACCGGATATCAAAATGCAACAATAATAACACAACAGAATAGATATTAACTTTTAACTCGGACAATTTGTTTTATGAAAGCAAATAAAATCAACCAGTATCTTCGTAAAAATTCCTCTATATGAATAGTTCCACACAACAATGGCAAATAAGATACAGAAAGGAAATCGCATTCATAACACTATTCAAATTAGTCAAAAAGCAGATTTGACCCAAAATGGACAACAAATGAAAACTAGTATTATATGATATAGTCATACAAAATAATGCTATATGGCAAAAAATAATCCTAAGTATTGCAAGAGAGAACAGAAATAATATGCTAAGTGAAAGAAGTTAATCACAAAGGGCAATATTCTTCATGATTCCATTTATGCAACATGTTCTAAACATAAAAATCTGCAAAGACGGCAGATTAGCAGTTGCCTAAAGCTAGGGGGTACAGGAGTATTGCAGAAGGTCAGCTAACATGTTCAGGATTTCTTTTGGGCATGATGAAGATGCCTAACATTGCTTCAGATGTAGACAGACAGACAACACTAAATGTATGTTAAAAAAAATATGCCTTGGACATATTTTGGTTGGTTTCTTTGGTGTAGAAGTGGAACACATCCAGCAGAGGTTAGGTGTTACTGCTGGCTCTGCGCTCAGAAATTACTCCTGACAGTGCTCTGGGATAATATGAATGCCAGGGATCAAACCTGTGTCAACATCATGCAAGGCAAATAATCTACCTGACATACAACTGGTCCAGCCAACTGTCTTGGACATTTTAAAAGGTTACACTGTGCGATGATTGTCTCAATAAAGTTATTAAATAAACCATATCAAAATTTTAGGTATGCAGAAAATATTTCTATTTCATCTTAATGTATTCTATAGAAGTGATCTTTATTCTCCTATATTTAAGCATTTTTTATTAATACTAATATTTTAATGCTTAAGGAATATCATATTGCTATGCCACATCTACCAGAAGAGTTTCCACAACTCTTCAACACTCTCTGTAGGTCTTTTTTTTTTCTTCCTTGACACCTGACACTGAGCACAATTAGTAAGCAAACTATCAGATCTTATATCACTGACACTGTTTATTCCTCTACTGTGCTTTTGATACTCTAATATGAGCAAGATCACTCAGTATTTGCACTTTCTTTGTCCCACTTTGTTCAGCCAATTCTATTGTCTTCCAACTGCTCCTCCAATTCCATTCAAGAAGCAGAAAATGCAGAATTTCATCTTTTCTTACAGCTGAATTGTATTCAGGCAAGTTGTTATGTATAAATATTGAATCCATTTTACTGTGGAATAGTATTCACAGTATTGGAGCATCACAGTTTAACCAATCACCTGTTAAATAACATTTGGCTTATTCTTATTTTGTGCGTACAGAAGTTTATTTTAGTCTGGGAAAAAATGTTTGAGCATAATTACTGAATTATGTTAAATACCAATTTAATATCAACACTGATAATGTTTCTTTTAAAAAAAAATGAAGATCACGTTCAGTAGCCAATTTTCAATGACACTGTGTTTATTTTAAACAAAATTACGTCTTTAAAGCTAGCTTTTACTGAACATTACACTAATGAACCAAGCACTATACTAAGTATTTAAATATATTACTCTATATAATGCCAGCCTAACAAATGAATTAGAAGCTTGATCATTATTTCCATCACCCAAATAAGAAAACTGAGCTAAAGAAGAGATCTGGATCTGATCCAGAGTAACAAAACTAGAATATGAAGAATTGAGATTCTAACAACAAAGTTTATTTCTTTCCAATATATGCCAATACAACTCCCACTCCTATAACGTGCATATGGGTAGATACAAAAAGAACATATATGTGCCAAAAACTCTTATGTAGGTGATAAAGACTATTACACTTCACAAAACAAATGAAATATTAACATACATAAAACATAACCAACCTCAATAATCTATTAGTATTTGTACAACTATTGCGCAAATAAAAGAAAAGGAGTGGGCAAAGTCAGATAAACTTTTTGTTCCATTTTCTCTATAAAGTTATTTGGGGGTTAGTTTTCTCTAATTTAGAAATAGAAAGCCTGGAAACATATTAGAATGGAAGAGGAAAGGAACTAAAAATAGGAGAGTTGAAGAATTAGTGCAGTGGGCATTTACACACAAAGCCCAGGTTTGATGCATCACCCGAGAAGCGAGAAGGTCACCTAAAGGCTCACTAAGAGTGATCAGTGAGCACAAAGTTAGGAGTAAAAGCCCTAAACACAACCAGGAATAACTCTAAACCAAACCAGAATAGAATTAAAAAGGAAGTGACGTATGGATTTAAAGCTATACAATTTAAAAACAGGGTTGTGGGGGCCCGGGAGATAGCATGGAGGTAAGACGTTTGCCTTTCATGCAAAAGGTCATCGGTTCGAATCCCGGTGCCCCATATGGTCCCCCGTGCCTGCCAGGAGCAATTTCTGAGCATGGAGCCAGGAGTAACCCCTGAGCACTGCCGGGTGTGACCCAGAAAAAAAAAAAAAAAAAAACAGGGATGTGATGTACAACATGATGACAAGAGCTAATGCAATACTATAATATATAGTAACACAAGCAACTCAAAGTGTCGATCTCAGCATTTCTCATTACAAAGGAAAAAAAATGATTTCCTTTTATGTTTTCTCCTAATTTTCTCTAGATAAGATGGAAAGCAGCTGGAGCTATAATGCGATAGTTCTATAACAAGGTACAAATAAAAACCTCGTGCTAAGTGACTTAAATTCCTAGTAATATACAAAAATTATTTCTTTTTAACAATTGATGAGAGACACCATTAAAATGACAAACATCTGAAGGAGGAGATTACATGTTTGAGATAGACAACATCCCATAGTCCTAGCCCAGGCCTTCTGACATGGCCAGCAGAGTAAATTGGGCCTTTTTGCAAAAGTTGCAGCAACTGGACCCAGGCAATTAGACAACACACTCTCAACTCTTCATACTGACCTATTACCCAGAGAATAAAACTGAATTCCTTACTTGCCATTCACAAACACTGTCATCAGAAAGGTCATAGTCACAAACACCAACACAACATCATTAAATGCATAATAAAGTAAGTGCCCTTAATATTTTCTGATTATTTTTGTCAAATACCATCTGCTAATCTTTCTAATTTAGCACTGATTTTTCTATTGCTACCATAATGAATAATAAAATCATCAAGAAAAACAAAGTTTTATGATATTTCATCTAATTTTTGATGGTACAAGTGAAAAGATTTCTTTCGAAGCAATTAGAATCTTCATGTCCAAATCTTGTTGTATAGAATACACAATAGTCTTTAAAAAGCCCACTAGCCAAATCACAAACATACTAATTAATTTCTTTAAAGAAACTTTATCAATATTTCCCTAAAGATTTAGAATTTGTGGGAGGCTGGAAAGATACTACAGCAAATAAGGCACTTGCCTTACATGCAGCCAACCCAGTTTCTATTCCAGGGCATACCATAAGGTCCCCAAGCGCTATCTAGAGTCATTTCTAAATTTGAACAAGAAGTAACTCCAGTATAATTTTTTTAATAAAGAGAAGGGGCCCGGAGCCCGGGAGATAGCATGGAGGTAAGGCGTTTGCCTTTCATGCAAAAAGGTCATCGGTTCAAATCCTGGTGCCCCATATGGTCCCCCGTGCCTGCCAGGAGCAATTTCTGAGCATGGAGCCAGGAGTGACCCCTGAGCACTGCTGGGTGTGACCCAAAAACCACAAAAAAAAAAAAAAAAAAAAAGAGAGAGAGAGAGAAGGGTCCCATACGTGTGGTGGGTAACTTTGAGAAAGTCTGTGCTTACATGTACAAAACCTTAAGTTCCAGACACCACAACGGTTCCTGAGCATCATTGGATATAGTACTGAACATTTCTTGGCATCAGCAGGATAGAGCTGATGTAACCCAACATAGGTTGGCCTGAGTAGCATTACTTTCTGAGCCCAGCATATAACCATTATGGCAAGCCAAACATTGCTAGAATTCCTTAATACCCGGAACACTGACTAAAAACCCCCTTCAAAAAGAGATGAAAATAAATATACAGGAGAAATGAAATGAATCTTAATTAAATAGCTTATATACTGTAATGCTTAGTTTTGAATGTGACTTTGATATTAGTTGGAGCATCTCTTTATTGTATCCTGGATCTCATTATTTCTCATAGGAACTCAATTACAAAACAAACTACTGTGCTGTTATAAGAAAATATGAAATCTTACAGCTTACTGGAACTTGAATGCAACTGGAGGATATCATGTTAAGGGAAAAAAGTCAAAGGGAGAAAGATAAACACTGAATTATCTCTCCT
Organism: Crocidura indochinensis; assembly: GCA_004027635.1. Taxonomy (NCBI): domain Eukaryota; kingdom Metazoa; phylum Chordata; class Mammalia; order Eulipotyphla; family Soricidae; genus Crocidura; species Crocidura indochinensis. The sequence goes on along the minus strand of PVKC010011892.1, from coordinate 405 downwards.
TTATTTGCATTATATTAACAAAGGCAAAAACATATCAACTAATGATCAACTCTTGGCCTTTGACTACAAAACTGAAATTATAATTTCAGGGGGTAATACTAAAAGGGAATGAAGAAGCAGACTAGAAGTGACAGAGGACTTCGATAAAGGTTTTCAGATGAAGGACTTGAATGTTTTCATAGTGGTATTAAAATAAAGTAACTTGGAATACGTATTGCAATCTGGGGACTTGAGGGACAAACTAATTGTACATGGGTTCTGTTTTATTTTTCTTAATATTCTTTGGTTGAAAATTCATTGTTAAGATATCAGCAATGGGACTTATGGGAGTTCTGTTTATGGGTGATAATCTTACCATTGTAACTTTATTTGTCCTCTTTCTTTGCATCTTTGTTCTCATAATTA
>PVKC010011891.1:10093-24335 GCA_004027635.1 Crocidura indochinensis | reverse complement strand
CACTCAGCATGATAGATTTCATGTACATCCATGTATAGGAAAATTTCATGACTCCATCTCTCCTGACAGCTGCATAATATTCCATTGTGTATATGTACCATTGTTTCTTTAGCCATTCATCTGTTGAAGGGCATCTTGGTTGTTTCCAGAGTCTTGCTATGGTAAAGAGTGCAGCAATGAATATAGGTGTAAGGAAGGGGTTTTTGTATTGTATTTTTGTGTTTTTAGGGTATATTCCTAGGAGTGGTATAGCTGGATCATATGGGAGCTCAATTTCCAGTTTCTGGAGGAATCTCCATATCACTTTCCATAAAGGTTGAACTAGATGGCATTCCCACCAGCAGTGGATAAGAATTCCTTTCTCTCCACATCCCCACCAACACTGTTTGTTCTCATTCTTTGTGATGTGTGCCATTCTATGTGGTGTGAGGTGGTACCTCATAGTAGTTTTGATTTGCATCTCCCTGATGATTAGTGATGTGGAGCATTTTTTCATGTGTCTTTTGGCCATTTGTATTTCTTCTTTGTCAAAGTTTCTGTCCATTTCTTCTCCCCATTTTTTGATGGGATTAGATGTTTTTTTTTTTCTTGTAAAGTTCTGTCAGTGCCTTTTATATTTTGGAGATTAGCCCCTTATCTGATGGGTATTGAGTGAATAGTTTCTCCCACTCAGTGGGTGGCTCTTGTATCCTGGGCGCTATTTCCTTTGAGGTGCAGAAGCTTCTCAGTTTAATATATTCCAATCTCTTAATATCTGCTTTTACTTGCTGTTTCCTCCTTGAATATGCCTGTATTCTCAATGTCCTGGAATGTTTTGCCTATGTGTTGTTCTATATATCTTATGGTTTTGGGTCAATATCAAGGTCTTTCATCCATTTGAATTTTATCTTCGTACACGATGTTAGCTGGGGGTCTAAGTTCAATTTTTTTTGCAAGTGGCTAGCCAGTTGTGCCTACACCACTTGAAGAGGCTTTATTTGCTCCATTTAGAATTTCTTGCTCCTCTATCAAAAATTAGGTGAGTATATGTCTGGGGAACATTTTCTGAGTATTCAAGCCTATTCCACTGATCTGAGGGCCTGTCCTTATTCCAATACCATGCTGTTCTAATAACTATTGCTTTGTAGTAAAGTTTAAAGTTTGGGAAAGTAATTCCTCCCATGCTTTTTTCCAATGATTGCTTTAGCTATTCTAAGGTGTTTATTGTTTCAAATGAATTTCAAAATTTCCTGATCCACTTCTTTGAAGAATGTCGCGGTTATCTTTAGAGGGATCATATTGTAGTGTGATGCTTTCTACATATCGTTCTATGATTCATTGTCTAGGAGAATTACATTCAGTGGGCTTTGCTTTTTGGGACAATGTGGGTCCTGGTGCTATGGAATGATGTGCATATGGCTTCTGCCTCCAGGTTGTGATTGTATAAGAAATTTTTGTAAGTTCAGTGAAACAAAAGTAAGTTATCAAGCAGGAAAAATGCTTTAGTAGTCAAAACACAGAATCAAAATACACATAACAAAGCTATTTGATATTGATGTGAAAATTATCTGAAAAGAAAAATAGTTTTTGTTTTGTTCGTATGTATTTATGTTATTGCTGGGTGGAAATTATGTGGGAATTAAAAGACTTATTTTATAAAGAACTGAGGTAACATTCTTTTAAATCTGTTGTTTTTGTGCCACAGAGAGTGTTGCTCCAGGCATATACCTGGCTCTTTCCTCAGGGATTACCCTTCGTGGGATTCAGGGTGCCAAGAATCAAACCATCTAGCACTGAATCATTATATAATCTCCCTTGCCTTCTTTGAGGAAACCTTGATTAGCATCACTCTTGTGTCCTAAAAGGCATGGGTGTTTTCAGATAAATATATAAATAATATAAAAATTATTACACATATTTCTTTGTATTTATAGATTACTTTGTTTCATCAAAATTGTCTTTTTAAAATAGAAATCAAAAATTAGGAATTCAATGTTATATTCTTTTAATTTGCTGGCTTTGCCTTTACTATTTGATCTAGGAATTTGTTGCCAAAGCCAATGTGGTGATGTTTTTTTCTCTTTCCTGTCTTTTAAGAGCTTTACATTATTAGACTTATATTTTTGTCTTTGATCAATTTTAGATGAATTTTGTATATGGTGTTAAGTGAAGATCAAAATTATTGCCTTTGCTTATAAATATCTTCCCGGCACAATTGTATGATAAAACTCGCACTTTCTCATGAATAACTTAGGCACTCCTTTCACATATATTTTACAAAAAAAATTTGGACTTACTTTTTTATTCTTCACTTAATTTAAATAGATAAGTCTTGGGGTTGGAGCAATAGTGCAGTGGTAGAGCATTTGTCTTTCAAGTGGCTGATCTAGGACAGGCCTATGTTTGATACCCAGCATCTCATATGGTCCCCCAAGCCAGTATTGATTTCTGAATGAATAGCCAGGAGTAATGCCTGAGCAGCACCAGATGTGACCCAAAAACAAACAAACAAACAAAAATAAATAGATAATTTTTATCCCATTACCAAATTAGTTGATTGTTTGTAGAGTTGTAATATGTTTTGAAGTCGGAAAATGTGAGTTCTTCAACTTTTAGTAACATTAGTTGTAAATCCATAAAGTTCTCCAAGTGCTATATAAATGTTATGATGAATTCTCTATTTCTAAAAATAATATTTTGATTTTTAGGGTAATTGCATTTAGGTGGTATTGACAGATTTGGGTTGTAATGACAATATTGAACTCTCTAGTCTCTGAACATAAAATCTGCTTCCATTCATTTATGTCTACTTTATCAACATGGTTTTACAATATTTTATCATTTTTATACAAAATATTTTTATTTCCATGAAAAGTATATGAAATATGAAAGGCTTTTTGATTACAAAAATATGAAAAAAGAGACAAAAGAAGTAAAAATAAAGATTTTTTAAAAAATATATGTACAAGTTTTTTGAGCCTCTACTATATATGTCATGTTTCAGCATACTTATAAATTAAACTCCTATAAAGATTTACTATATTGCCTGAAGTTCAAAGTATAAGATAATTCAATAAATCATATAATTCTGATTTTCATTTATATTTTATAATTGTAAGAAAATCTTCACTATAGCAAGTCATTTGTTTTAAGTGTAAAGTATTGAGTTTATCCAGGCTTTCTACAAAAATTTATTTAAAGTTTAAGAATTTCCCTTCAGGTAGTGGGTGGGATTGGAGAGGGAGAGAAAAAAAAGAATTTTCCTTCAGCTTACTTTTGCTATTGATTAAATGAAAGTCACTTTCCTGCAGAAAACATTTTATCTTCTAACTTGATCATGAACTCAGTTATTTTAAAACACAACTCTTGAAACTCAATAAACATCCCTTAAATTATTCTACATTACCACACCGCACATTTTTCTCATTCTTGGAAATAATCATAAAATGCTAATTTGGCCAATTTTACATATACTTTTTTCAAAGCTCTATTTGGAAAAGATATTGGTACTGCATTTAATTATACAATATCCCACAGATAACAATAAAAAAAAATCAACCTAGTCCTGAAGTCTTATTTTTTTGAGTTTCATTATGTTTGTAATTATAAACTTTTCCCTCTTCCACATAGATATATTTATACCCTTTGCAGTAAAAGATAAAGTTTAGACTTCAGGAAACACAGAGGATTTATTTGTTTTAGAAATACCTTAAAAGATTTAAGTCAGAAGATTCTTATTTCTAAACGATTTTGAGAATGTAATTTGATCATTTTGGGCTTGGTAAAATAAGAACATTATTTGCTTCCCTCAGGAAAAAAAAGACATAATGACCATAATACATTCAATTTTATATTATTATTCTATTTTATGCAAATTGCTTCAATATTAATAACATTTGTTTAAATATATTTTAAATATTGTACCTCCCCCCAAAATAGCACAAGATCCTCAACACTTTTTTTTACCCAATCCCTGCTGTGCTCAGGGATTGGGTAGTCTGATTTTGTCCTTAATCAGGAAGATCTTATTATTCATTAATTCCTATCTCTAGCCATAAATTTTTCAGAGATCAAATTTTCTGGTATCTTTTTTAATCTATCATTGGCATATAAAATTTAGAATGTACACAGTGACTTTTATTTCATCTAGTTCTTACCTTTAAAAAAATTTCCAGGTCTTCTGGAAACATAATGTCTCTATCCTAGACTTCATCCTAGGATCAGTCCAAAAACCAAGACCAACTACAGAAGACTGATTAAAACAACAGTGTTGGAACATAACTTCTAGAACCATAAAGAATGACTTCATAATAAGCTCCATTCTTTGACCTGTGCAGATACCAAGATCTCTAGGTACAGAGGTCTGATTTTATCATTCATGATGGAGCAGAAGTTCTCCATACACCACAAATGGAACTAGAGGACAGTAAATGAACATATATGTCGTCTGTTATTCCCATGACAGTATACTTCAAGGGCAGAAAAACGCTGAATCTTTTAGGCCAGTAATAATGTCCCCAATATTTAATGTGCCTATGAAAAAAAAGAAGCAGTACAAAATAATTTTTTTGTTTTGTTATTGTTGTTTTCATTTTTTTGGTGCTTTGTTTTGTTTTTATTTCAGGACTGAGGTTATTGTGTGGTGGTTGTCTTTATTGCTGTGGTACTTTTTAAATTTTTGTTTGATTTTTCTTTTTGTATTGTTGTATTTCTCTTCATTTTTCCCTTTCTTCTCTCAAATTTATAGCCTCTAGAAGGACTCCACCCAATTTTTACTTATTTGATATTTACCCAATTTTATTTTTTTTTCTTCAAGCAGAACCACATAACTTGAACCATCTTGTTCCCTCTCTCAAATTGAAGGGGAACTAATGGAGGGTACCAAGACCAAACAGTTATATAATCACTAAGTAGTAATAAAAATGAAACCCAAAGCCAATGACAACAGAATCTATACCCAATCTACAACAAGCTAGACACAGAGGGGACCACTTAAACTTGCAGCTCAGGGGGTAAGGGAGGGGGATATGGGATGCATGCTGGGAATGGGTTGAGGGGGGGAAACTTTGGTGGTGGGAATTCTGATTCAATGTCAATATGTACCTAAAATTTTACTGTGAAAGATATGTAATCCACTTTGGTAAAAATAAAAATTATTCTAATAATAAAAATAATATTATCATTTACTTAAGTGATCAGACCCAAATCAGGAAACCACTTTTATTATTTCTAATTTCCTTAACTTCAAATTGATAAATCTACTAGATTTTATTTCTAAAATGCAGCTACAAAGATAATATTTTATTGTCTCTCATCTTTTGCCTAAATTAAAGAAATGGCCTCAAAATTTATCTTTTCCATTCAACCTTATCTCTTCTTAAAGTAGTTCTCCATATAAAAAATAATTACCAGAAAATGTAAAGAATAAATGAAACTCAAAGTTCATTAAAACCCTCATTGTGGGGCCAGAGGTAAGATTTCAGTCACTAGCATCCTATATATTCACTCATAAATTCAGGGACTACCAGGAATGGCCCTTGTGCAGAGTCTGTAATAAGCCCTGAGCAAGTGTGGCCCTAAAATAAAACAACCCCCCTGTATGCTAATAATATAGGTATAAAAGCCCAAAGTAACTCTCAGACCAGTGGAGCTTGCATTATCTGGATCTGGCCTTTCTTTCTGACATAATTTCACGCCACTCTCCAGCTCATGTTTGTTCTCAACCTCACTAATAATCTATTCTTTCTATAACAACTTCTTGCATAACTCACTAGGACTTACTGTTCTTGAAAACATAAAAATCTCACCTACTGATACTAAAATTCACCTCTCATAAGTGTTATTATGTTATTATTATGACTCCCTTTCCCCAAGGAGATTCCCTCACTGTATCTTATGTTTCTCTTTCTGACCTCACCTGCTATTTCCATAGGACATATTCTTACATGATGTTAAGTTCTGTTATTACCCATTAATCACGTGTTGATTTATTGTATCCAAAACTAGAGTACAAAATTCTATATGCTCTTATGAATTAGGAGCAATTAATAAATTAGCATGTTAACACTGAGTCATTAAGTCATATATTTAACAAAGGACGCTGACCATTGCATCAGTTGGTTAAGCATTTTCCCATATATAACTGAAAACTAAACTACATTTTTTTTCAGGGTAGGGGCACACCCCGTGAAGCTCAGGGGTTACTCCTGGCTATGGGCTCAAAAACTGTTCCTGGCTTGGGGGACCAGATGGGATGCTGGGGATTGAATCCAGGTCTTACTCGGCTCAGCCGTATGCAAGACAAATGCCCTACCGCTGTGCTATCGCTCTGGCTCCAAGACTCAACTACATTTAAAGTACCTTGCAGAATTTGTATCAAACAATAAGAAATGTGGAAGTAAGAGTCTAAACCTAGATAACTTATGGAAGGTTAGGCCACAGACCTCTTTCCTGGTTTTCTGTCTGCTTATCTGTGGCTATCATTGTTGTTTGTTACAGATCTGTCAGGTAGGTCAACTACATACCAGAAAAAGAACGAGGATTTGCTTAATACTTTAGATTTATGTTTGATAAAGATTTTTACCTGTATTTCTTTAACTAGATGCTAGCTGGCTGCAACTGTAGCTGATATTCATTTTACTCTTAACAATATTAAGTGGTATAGGAAATAAAGAGCATGTGCCATTCTGGTAAGCAGAAAATTATTAGTATCAAGTATTATACAACAAGATGCTTCAGAGAATTCTAAGAGAATCTGGATAAAAGTAGAAATAGTCATTCAGAAAACAATGATTTTTCTGATAGACATCGGCTTTTTGGTCTATAAAACAGAGAGTACTTTGAAATAGCTATAATTATGTCTTAAGGAAGTCATATATATAGGTGTGTCAAAAAAGGCCCTTCCAAGTAGAAAAATAAACAACAAGCACATATCATATGTCACATATAATCATATATCAAACACATATATTTATACAAATACATATAACAAACACATAACATATACTTGAGTATAAGTCTAGAAACTGAAATCAGGATGGTGAAGTGCAATGTAGTAGTTTTTATACTGGAATGAAGGTAGACAATGTAACTCTGGTGAAGACAAATTTGTAAGTACCCTAAGAAAGATGTCATATAATCAGTATTTCTACTACTAAAATATCAGTAACATTTAGTGGGAAGAAGGATTAAATAAGAGAAGTTTGGAGGGCAAGGAGGTTTGGGTGGCATTGCCTTTGTATTCAGTGGACCCTTTCCCAAAATCCTATGTGAATGGCTTTGTACTATTAGTTAGGCTATCTGTAAACAGAGTTCAGGGTAATTGTCTTACTGTAGTTCTTTTTTATCATCCAAAATTTAGAACAAAAGTTATGCTGCAGAATACTGTAGCAAGCTTCAAGTTAGCATTATAATCCGATGGAAAAGGAAAGAGCATCCCCACAGAAGAACATGAATATTTAATTTAGAGCAATGACAAAGTTGCACCTGCTCTCTAAGTTTTCAAGACATCTTTTGTCCTGAAGCTACCAGCTAACATATTTCTGTTTAGATCAACTGTACAAAGACCATATAGCATATCAAGTGGAATTTATTCCAGGGATGCAAGGATGGCCCAACATATTCAAAGCAACTAATGCAATATACTTGATCAAAAAATAGGAGTAAAACATGTTCATAATGTTAGATTTAGAAAAAATATTTGATGAATTGACATTTATTTGTGATAAAGAAATATCCCTAATCAATAAGGGATAGTAGGAATGTACTTCAGTAGAGCAATGACCATTTAAAGTAAATTGTAGTCAACTACACACTAAATGGATAAAAAATCAACTTTTGCTTCTAAAATCAGGTATAAGGCTAAGCTATCTACTTTTGTCACTACATGTTTAATTAGATATGGAGATATTTGACACAGAGAAAAGGCATCCAAAATTAGTCATCCAAATTTGATATGAAGTTAAGCTCATCACTATTTAGAGTCCATATGATATTATAAACATAAAACATTAGTTACTTGACATTGAAAAGTTTTTCTTTTAAGGTTTTTGTGCCACATCTGGTGGCACTCAGGGGTTACTTCTGGCACCGCACTCAGAAATTATTGCTGGCAGACTTGATGACCATATGGGATGCAGGAGATCAAACCTGGGTCAGCTGTGTGAAAGATAAATGCCCTATCTGTTGTGCTATCACTCTGTCCCACCACTGAAAACTCTTATGCACAATAAACTAGTTCACCGTGTTCAGTTTAAAAAATCAATACTCAAAATCTATTTCCTTTCTTTATGCAGATGACAAGCTAGAAGAGAAGAATTAAAAAGAACCCCATTTAAGATAGTGTTCCAAAAGATTAAATGCTTAGAAATCAACAAGAATTTGAGACTCATACATAAATCTGATTATAAAAATAATTAAAAGAGGATATCAGGAAATCAAAAAATATGGATTGCAAAAATTAACAATGTTAAAATAATCACCTGGAGTTTTATACAAATTACATGAAATACCCATCCAAATCCAAATGATGTATTTTTGCAAAAACAGTATAAACACTTTAAATGTATATGAAATCAGACAACTCTCTGAATAGCCAAAACAATTTCTCTGATAAAGTTAGATAGACGATATTGCAATTTCTGACTTCAAATTACATTATGGGACTATAGTTATCAAAATTGTGTGGTTATTGCATAAAAATAGACTAATAACAGAGATCCCATATATAAACCTTAAAGTCATGGAGAGTTAACCAATGCAAAAGAAATAGGTGTATGAAAAATGTAAACTAAAGGCCTATTTGGGTAAATGGAAAAAAACTTAGTAGCCATTTTTAATGAAACAAAGTAATCTATATCTCACAAATAAACACAAATCTCATTCAAAATGAACAAAGGGCAAGATTAGCACAGAATTCATAATATACATTGAGAAAAACATAGGTAGAATTCTCAAGGAGATAGGCCTCAGAGATGGATTCAATGATTTTATCCCAATCAACAAAGAAAAAACCAATATAATTAAATCAAATTGATTATCTTACTTTGCTAAAAATCTTTAAGCTAAAATAAAAATATACTCCTCTGAACATGAGAAAATATCCATATTTTAAATAAAGACTTAATGTCACTTACTATCAGGTAATTACAAATACAAATAACAATAATTTCTGATTTTTATTAGGAAGGTATATATTAAATAGATTGGCATCAAGTTTTATAACTCAATTTGGCACTTCTTGGTACAAAAGTTAAATCAAAAGATCTGTATACACCTGTGCTCATTGCAGGACTAGTACAATATTGAAGATGTAGAAATAAACTCAAAAATCCAGAGAAATAAATAAAGTTGTAGTTAGATTTACTGTGAATACTACAGAGCCATAATTAAAGATTAAATCAGGGAATTAGCTGAAATGTGAACAAAATTAGAAGGCATCATGTTAAGTAAAATATATCAAAGAGAAAAGAACAAATACAAGATGAACTCCATTATCAAAATGTTAGAGAGAGATAAAACAAGAGTATAGATAGCATTAAAGATTGATAATATGCTGTATATACTACAAATTCTTTTTATGAAATAGATATGGGGAGGAAGAAGAGGAATGGGCCATAATAAAGTGGACTAGAGATAATAGAAGATCTTGGTCACTTGATGATGATGGGGTGTAGTAACTTTGTATAAAAACACCATAAATTTTTTGTTTTGTTTTTCTGTTTTTGTTTTTGGGTCACACCCGGCAGTGCTCAGGGGTTACTCCTGGCTCCATGCTCAGAAATTGCTCCTGGCAGGCACGGGGGACCATATGGGGCACTGGGATTTGAACCGATGACCTTTTGCATGAAAGGCAAATGCCTTACCTCCATGCTATCTCCCGGGCCCCATAAAAACACCATAAATTTTAGCACTATTGAAAATATATTATATAAAGTACAATAAAAATGACTATGCTGGGCCCGGAGAGATAGCTCAGCGGTGTTTGCCTTGCAAGCAGCCAATCCAGGACCTAAGGTGGTTGGTTCGAATCCCGGGGTCCCATATGGTCCCCCGTGCCTGCCAGGAGCTATTTCTGAGCAGATAGCCAGGAGTAACCCCTGAGCACAGCCAGGTGTGGCCCAAAAACCAAAAAAAAAAAATGACTATGCTTAATTAGTAGATGTACTGTATGAACACTTGTTTCTTGATTGATGGTAACTTTTAGGATATCACATAACAAATATGGATAATAAAAAATTATTAATGCCTTTAAAAGAAACTTGGTGTTTAAACCTTAAGAACTACAAAACACTTCTAAGATATTGTTGGAGATATATAAAATACCATATCTTCTTTTACCTGTTATAATTTGTACAATATAATTGCTAAAGTGCCTGTCTTGCAACCATTTAATAAGTCGCAAGAAATATCTGAGAAGAATGACCTTACAGCATACCCAAGGTAATACAGGATATATAATAGTGTTCTGTCTGATCCATAGTCTAATATGCCTATTTTTCTATTTATTAAGAATCATGATTATGTAATAAAATTTTATAATAATACTAATTAATATTAAAAAATAGTGGCTACCTATATTTTTTGGAATTAGGGCTAAATTAATTAGACCTGAATTTAAACTTACTGCTTTTTCTCAAGCATTTTTATACTTCTCTGCTGATGAAAACTTAAATGGTAAATACATGAGTGAACTAAGAAACAAATGTAGCCTCATTTGTTTCATCATGTGTTGAGACTTGCAGCAAGAAATGAGGTCAGAGTCATAGTTAATTAACAGTTATTGAGAACCTATCAATTTCGACAAGTTTTTTTTTTTGTTTTGTTTTTTTTTGGTTTTTGGGTCACTCCCTGCAGTGCTCAGGGACCACTCCTGGCTCCACGCTCAGAAATTGCTCCTGGCAGGCACGGGGGACCATATGGGGCACCGGGATTCGAACCGATGACCTTTTGCATGAAAGGCAAATGCCTTACCTCCATGCTATCTCCCGGGCCCCTCGACAAGTTTTTTGATCAGTGACTTTTCTCAAACAAAACTCAGACATTTTTACCAGCCATCCAGTTTCTTTTTTTTTTTTTACTGTGCACTCATGTACTATTTATTCTAAGATATGCCTTGTTTCAGCTTCTTCCAGGTGTACCCATGCCCATGACCTCCTTTAGAATAATTTCTGAGCATTTCTTATTTTAAATTCCTATATTGCTTATCATAGAGAAGATGCTTCATTAAAAATTAATAAGCAAAAAATGAGACAAAGAAGTTTCCTCCTGTAAACTATCTCCTTTGTTCTGTTTTATCCACCTTGTATTAGCAAATAATTTTATTTTAATATGGAAGGAGTAACCATCCATGGCTTATTTTTTTCTTCTCCTACAAGGGTGGGGAGAAATAAATAATATACTTTCACAGACTTCTCATTATTATTTCTGGGAAAACATAATAAAGCTACAGCTGGCAGGCACTTATTTTTTTCTTAGCATTTAATAATAGAATTAATTGCTAAGTGGAAAGCTTGCAACCCCTTTTCTGTTGTGTGTTGCCCTCTGCTATCATTATGAATAGATGTAAAAATCAAAGCTAATTATCATTCAGAATGTTTGAAGAAATAGACCAAACCCCACACACACAACTTATTTTCCCCTACCACAGACTCATGTTAAAAAACTGAAACACACAACCACATACACAAACAACAAGGCATGAACACACAGTATTGTCCAAGAGAACTTTTCATGGAAGCTCAACTGTTGCATGGATAGTACTTTGTGTCTTTGTCGTTGGCTATAATTTGGCAATTGTGTGGTCCTGATGCTGCTTATGGTTTCCTAGGAACTGAAACAGTATCAAATGGAGGTGAAGGACATAGGTTACAATGAGAGCAAATGTGTGACTTATTTACCTTGAGTATGAATAATTCTGAGCTACCAATGACACCTGGCGCAGTGCAATGTCGAAAAGCAAAACTGTAGGCCATAGCAAATGGAAAAGGGCAATTAATGTGCAACCTCTCACTTAGAGAGGAAAAGGCTCTAATCAAAGTAATAGAGAGAACAAAGGGGTTCATGGAAAGGAGATTTTTTTTTGTAGCATAACAAAGTGTTATGTAAGCAAGAGAGGAAAATAGAAAGAGATGAAAGGAAAAAGCCCCTACTTTAGTTTGTTTTGGAAGTCCTAAAGAACCTAAAGAAGCCCTAAAGTAAGGCCTTATTGTTTTAGACCTATAGTGGTTGAGAAGATGTTTATTAAAAATAGATATGGAAAAACTCATTTTAAGTCTTTAAAATGTTAATTAAAGGCTATCCAAATATTATTTTTCAGAAGTGGAAGCTGTATTTCCAACTAAATGTTAAAATAAGGACAGACAAAAGATTTTTATTAACATGATAAAGGAGCCCCACTAAATAGTACATATTTTAAGAATATTTAAGAAGGTAAACATAGCTGCATAAATGACTAGAGCCCAAATTTCCAATAGGACAATAAGCATTGAGGTGTTCTTGGTTCCAGGAGAGAAAATACATTGCATTTGTAATAGACAAACACTGACAACTAACACAACTTCACAAAGTACAAAGCCTTTAATTGAAAGGAAATAACTACAGTGCATTTTCAAGAGGAATTTGGGTTGGCCTCTAGGTCCATATTAATTGCATAATTCTAATGTCATCTCTTTGCCTTCTTCCAAGATATGGTTCTAATAATCATCCTTAGGAATACTATCAGCAAGGAAGTAGATTATTTGGAAAGTGATAGAATTAGAACTTTGCCACTGAAAAATAAAATCTATTTGGGGTGAAAAATTGTGTAGTAGAAATACAAATATTATGCTCAAATAATATTAAAATTCCAATTAATAGTCGTTTCTGGACCCTGGTTACTATGCTCAGAGATTTTGTCCTCAAGTTTAATACCTACTGGTACTCAGGAACCAAAGAGTAGTGTTAAGAATCAAACTGGGGTCAGTCATGCAAAGCAGGCACTATCGTGTAGTATCTAATCATCTGTACTAATTATCTTGTATTGCATTCTGTACTTTTTGTCCTATTTGCTTTTTTAAATATATAGTTCTATGTTATATATTATATATAGTACATACACACATGTCTTAGGCCAGAGATCCTTAGGCCAGAGATCCTAATTGCCTATGCTTAGAAAACTTCATTTGTGGCTTTCTTTTTATTGTTTTGAATGATTTCATTGGTTAACAACTTTTTTCATTTATATCACTCTAACATTCTTTTTTAAGATTTGTGGTTTCAGTTTTTGTGTGTATATATGTATGTGTGTGTGTGTGTGTGTGTGTGTGTGTGTTTGTGCCACACCTTGTGGTGCTCAGGACTTATTCCAAGCACTGCTTACAGGAATCTAATGACAGTGCTGTGGACTGTTTATAGTTTTGAGAATCAAACTAGGTATAAGAAAACTCTATATTTTTGGGCCACATCTGATGATGCTCAGTGGTTACTCCTGACTATGTGCTCAGAAAGTGCTCCTGGCTTGGGGACTTGAGATCTGTCCTGGGTCAGTTGTGTGCAAGGCAAATGCCCTACAGCTGTGCTACCACTCTGACCCCTCTAGATAATATTTTTGTGTAGACTATTTTTTGGACCAATTTTCTATACAATTGATTTTTATATGTCCTTAGCTCAGTGACACTCTTATTTAGGTACACTAAATTACAATAAATTGTGATTCAAGTAAGCCTTTTCCAATTGTTCTTCAAAGATACCATGGCAATCCATTTCCTGTTATTTTCTCACATGTTTTAGAACCATGTCATCCAGGTCAAGAAAATATACTGTCTAAATTATTTGGAATTGCTTCAAATACTCAAATCCTCAGGGAAAATTTACTATCTTTAAAACACTTCATCTTCCAGTATATAAACATGGCATAAATTTATATTAGCATGTGTTGAGAAACAAAGTTTCTAAATGCGCGGCTGATATATCCAGACATGAGCTGTGGGGGAGGCCTTAGCAATAAGCGTCCGCAATAAATGATTCACACAAAGAGGTTTGGGGGTCCAAAAGGTTTGGCCAAAAGAGTCTAATTCTCCCTGATTCGATCTCTCTCTCTCCTCTCTGTCTGTCTCTGTCTCTTTCTCTGTCTCCCTGTCTCTGTCTTCTCTTCTTTCCCTGTCTCTGCTCTTCTCTCTTAATCTTCTGACTTCTGTCCCTGTCTCTGCACACTCTCTCTTCTTCTCCCTTAATCTCTCTCTTTCTTTCTGTCTTGCTTCTTCTTATTCTCTATTCGTCTCTCTGT
>PVKC010011890.1:0-24233 GCA_004027635.1 Crocidura indochinensis | reverse complement strand
TTCCTTCCTTCCTTCCTTCCTTCCTTCCTTCCTCCCTTCCTTCCTTCCTTCTTCCTTCCTTTACACACAGATGCAAAGAAAGTGCTGTACTACCTGCAACATTACTAGGTCAATGTCAATGCCATCTTATGCTTCTTATTCATTCATTTTTCTGTGTTAAACACCATTACAGATAAGTGAAAGCAAAGTAAAATTAGTACAAATTGAACAGTAAAATATTGAATACTTGGTGAATACATAATGATTAAAGTTTAATTATTTTACCCCTGCAAGTTCCTCTAAGAAATTAGTTTTATTGAAATTTCACAGGTTAAAAAACTGATTCAAAAATTTAACCCTTGGATATTTCAAGGTACTTGCCTTGCATTTAGTTAATCCTTGTTTGATTCCTTGCATAACGTATGGTACCCAAAGAATTATAAATGATTTCTGAAAAGAGCAAGCAAGTCTTGAGCACTGCCAAATGTAGCCAAAACTGTTGCCTTTCAAAAGCATTAGAATTATCCAATTTTATCTTACAGTGGCTGAATTATTATATAGATCTTAGCTTTATGAACCCAAAGTTTATTTTCTTTCCACTACACCATATATAGAGGTTTGAACAAAATGCTCTTCACTGTTCTATGATGTCCCTTATAGTTTTTAAGTCCTTAGATTTAAAGTCCTAAAGACTCTATTGTATTGCTCCTCAAATTAGCATTGGTGAAGAACTAGACTTTCTCCTACTAGTATATGGTTTGATACTTAAAAATGCTAATTCATTTACTTGGTTTTTGTTTTGATGTAAAATTAATAGAAATGTTTCTAATACTGATCAATTTATCTGTGAAAAAACTGATAACAGAGTTCATGGACCCATACCACTCTTTAAATTATGTTTTGATTATTCCAGTGAAATAAAATATGTATATCATAATCATTGCCTTCAAAAGGCTTATAGCCTCTTTAGTAAGTTAGAATTACATTCTATATTTACAATCCAAAGTATAAAAGACCATAAAAATGATGGTAATGGAAAACAAGACTTTAATGATATGGTTAAAATAATATATCTTGATTAAAATATGTTCCAGAAGTAGAATTGAAACTTATTTGATTGCCAGAGTAAATCTTGAAGGTTTGGCAGTAGATGGAATATTTGAAAAAAATAATGAGTAGTTTGGTGTAACTAATGAAAGGTGACAGAGTAAAAGGAATTTGGGGTTTACTTCTTTTTTTTTTTTTTTTTTTTTTTGGTTTTTGGGTCACACCCGGCAGTGCTCAGGGATTACTCCTGGCTCCATGCTCAGAAATTGCTCCTGACAGGCACAGGGGAACCATATGGGGCACTGGGATTCGAACCAATGACCTTGTGCAAGGCAAACACCTTACCTCCATGCCATCTCCCGGGCCCCTAGAGTTTACTTCTTAATACTCCCCGTTAACAATCATATTTTCTCTGGAATAAATTAGTGGAGATTAATAGAGATTTAACTCGGTGGTAGAGAAGGGTTTTCACATGACAGCTACCAATTTTATGTGTGATTACATTTCAAAGGCTATGGTATTATTAGGTTAGCTTTAATACTAAAGTAAAATAGGTTGAATCAATTTGTTCTCTTATTTTAAGTTATTACCACTAATATAACTACCATAATTTACATTTATCTTATTTCTTCTTTTAGGTAGCAAAGATTACAAACCAATAATGTATGGAAAAAATTACTCTGTGGTGTCAGAATTTGTATTCCTGGGACTCACCAGTTCTTGGGAGATCCAACTTCTTATCTTTGTGTTTACATCCATAATTTATATGGGAAGCATGATGGGAAACTCCTTTATTATAATCACTGTGATTTTTGACTCTCATTTACACTCTCCTATGTACTTCCTGTTGGCTAACCTCTCCTTCATTGACATGGGAGTTTCTTCTGTGTCTTCTCCTAAGTTGATTTATGATCTTTTCAGAAAACGTAACGTCATCTCTTTTAGTGGCTGTATTACTCAAATATTCTTCATCCATGTCATTGGGGGTGTGGAGATGGTGCTGCTCATAGCCATGGCCTTTGACAGATATGTTGCCATATGTAAACCTCTCCACTATCTGACCATCATGAATCCAAGAATGTGCATCTTCTTTTTAGTGACTGCCTGGATAATAGGCCTTATTCATTCCCTGGTACAACTGGCCTTTGTGGTAAACTTGCCCTTCTGTGGTCCTAATGTGATAGACAGCTTTTACTGTGATCTTCCTCGGTTTATCAAGCTTGCCTGTACAGACACATCCCAACTAGAGTTCTTGGTCACAGCCAACAGTGGATTCATCTCTGTGGGCTCCTTCATCATACTAATCATTTCTTATATTATCATTATTCTCACTGTTCAAAAGCATTCTTCAACTGGATCTTCTAAGGCTTTATCTACACTGTCAGCTCACATCACAGTGGTAGTCTTGTTCTTTGGTCCTCTGATATTTTTCTATACATGGCCATCTCCTTCTACTCATCTAGATAAGTTTCTGGCCATCTTTGATGCAGTTCTCACTCCTTTACTAAATCCTATCATTTATACACTTAGGAATCAAGAGATGAAGGTGGCAATGAAAAGAGTATGTAGACAACTAATAAATTATAGAAAGATATCTTAGGTGATGCCTGTGTTGTCTGAGTTGCTGCTGATAAAAGATATTTATTGCTGAAGATCAAGTTCAGAGACAAACCATTCTTTGTCCTGCCTTAACTTGATTACATACATTGCTATTGATTTATTTTGAGAACATTCGCTTTTGAAAAGAGATTATTATATAAAATTGATTATGATAAAAGATTATAATAATTTTCAACTTTCATTCCTAAGGAATAATATGTATATGAATAATAATTAGAGTACACATTATAGAATTACATTTTATATTAATTAAATATAAACTTTGATAGGCAAATCCTATTATTTCCAGAATAAATAGTAAGTAAGCATTTTTACTAATCTAACTGCTACTATGCCAAGAATTCTTGAAATTTTGTAATTGAGAATGACTGATCACGTTCTTTTTTTTTTTTTTTTTCTTCGGCCATACTCAGTGACACTCAGGGGTTACCCCTGGCTATGTGCTCAGAAATCGCTCCTGGCTTGGGGTACCATATTGGATGCCGGGGAATCAAACCATGGTCCAACGTCCTAGGCTAGGGCATGGGCAAGGCAGACACTTCTCTCCTTGTGCCACAACTCCAGCCCCAATTACATATTATTATTTTAGCAACTAACAAAATTGATGAACTTTCACAATATAATTTTCCCCAGCTACATATCCTACTCACATCTTTTAAAGTCCAATAGAGGAAAGTGAGTATATTCAGTAATTTTCTTTAATGCTATAGGTAGTCTAGAAAGTCAATAGAGATGTAGGAAGAAGACACAATACATAATCTATATTCAATGTTTCTATATTCACTATTTTTAAACTAACTAAATATCCAGTATACTACATGTAAAATAGCCTTAAATAGGCTAAATTGGCTAACAGGCTAATAGGATTAAAATTATTTAAATATATATATATTATTTATTTATTTTTGAATTTTATTTTATTTTTTGTTTGTTTTTTTTTGGGGGGGAGGGACCACACTGGTGGCACTCAGGGGTTACTTTTGGCTCTGTGCTTAGAAATCACTTCTGGCTTGGGAGACCATTTGGAATGCTGAGGGACTGATCAAACCCACATTCCTCCTGGGTCAGCCTTGTGCAAGGCAAATGCCCTACCACTTTGCTACCACTTGACCCTAAATTTTATTTTATTGAAACTATTGTGATCTATAAAGTTCTTCATAGTTGAATTTCAGATATACAGTGAAGTAGGGCTATTCTCACCACTAGTGTTGACTCTCTCCATCAATGTTCCCAGAGTGCATCTTAGAACACCATACGTTGCTCTTTTGTCTACCTTATAATGGGCTCTGTTAATTTTAAATTGTTAAAGTTTAGGTCTCTTGATTCTATTGTTGATTTTGGCTTGGATTTTTATTTCTGACCTTTTTGTGTGTGTGTGTATATATATATATATATATATATATATATATATATATATATACCAATGCACCTGAGATCACTTGACCCTAGGCCCAAATCCTTTCTTTTTTTCTATCTTCTTAATTTTATAAAAATAAAAAATATGATAAAACAAAGTTATCTGTGTCCAAGCTTCTATGAAACATGCGGGAAATCCTATTTAAAAGATAAAAAAGAAAAAAAAGAAATAAAAACGGAGTGGCACTATTTTGCATAGGTGCTGGCATAAATTGGGGAAAATAGAAATGAAAAACAATTGTTCTAAAAACAGGAAGTTCCAACCCATGAAGCAGCCTGCTCTAAAACCAACTACAGGCTCGGCTATACTAACCCCACACATTTTTCAATGTCCCAGTAAAAGTGCTCAATCACAGTTGTCGCAGTCAGGTTTTTACACAGATCCTATATAAAAGTTAGGAACATCTGCTTTCATCTCATTGTTAGGTGGTGATGCAGGAAACCTGCCCCGAAAGCAAGTTGTTGCCATTTCCAAGCCGTCAGGGTATCATAAAAACCTACTCAGAGCAGCATTAGGGCCTTCCTGGTAGAAGTTTGATTCCTGCTGCTGGTGCAGAAAACTGTGCTGGTTCCAAAGATGGGATCCAAGGTTTGGGAATGAATAGTCAAGCTATGATCAAGTCGTTGTGACAAAATGTTTGGGTTGAAAGACTTTCCTGCAATATAAAATGTAGGAGTTCCTATCACTACTTGTTAAGCACTTATTTCTATATGTAAGAATTCCCCATTTTAATGTGCCTATGCAGAAAAGGAGCAATGCCACACGATACTAGTGGTGCATATGAGGCTAAAAATAACAAGTTAAACAATACCTATAACCTTGGTAAGAACCCAAGAGAAACTTAACTACAAGTATTTCTTCCTATATGAATCCAACAAAAAGGGATGTGAAAAATTACATCCACATAAGAAAATACACAATAAGAATTATACCTATTAAGGAAATAAATCTAAAGCAATTATATGAAGGAAATATACATATCCTCTTTAAAAATTTTGAAATAACCTGGGGGGAGGGCAGTTTGTGGTAAAATCTGGAGCAAAGTTTCAGCCTGCGATGTGGTCTTGTGGAGTCTGAAAAAAAGGCTCCAGCAGTCACGAATCAGGTAATGTCCTCGAGCTGAAGGTCTCCCCAAAGCAAAATGGGTAGTGAACCAAGGGAGATGGGAACAAAGGGATCGCTGAAAGCAAATCAACAGCAACATTGGCAACTTTTTTTCTGGGGCAAGGCAAAAGTGGGCTGGAAGCTGTCTTTTTGCTTTGGGAGCTGGTTGGTAGTTGGTTGGAGTGGGGGGGACATTCCAGTTCCTGAGTAGTAAAGAACTGAGGGTAAAAGGGGTTAAATAAGGAGAAATAACAGATTAGGTGTGAAAGTGAAAGAATAGAAAAGGATTTGTAAGTAGTAGGAAAGGGAGGGGTTGATAAGGAAGAGTTATATATAACAGGGAACGACTATATACAACATAGACATTATGTACGTTACAGATGAACATTAGATAGACATTAAGGTGACCAATACATATACTTGTGCACACACATAGACTGACAATGAAGATTGATTCATAGGTTGCAGCTGAAAAACTGACTCAGGAAGATCAGGTCAGAACACCTAAAGAATATAAAATTGCAAGTCAAATGGAAGGGGTGTCCATTTCCTAGGCTAATCACCATGGTAAGGGTAAATTTTACTGAAGAAAGGATTTTTGGGTTAGATTGTGCGTAAAGCATTTCTATAACAACAATACTTTTCAAGTCTATAGTACTGAGCAACATGATAATGAGCACTGTAAAAGGAGTCTGCAGCATGAAGTATCATCTAATGAGTCTTGAGCATCCAGGTTCCTCTCCTGAAAGCAAATTGAAATCAAGGGTTGTACTTTTTATGACTTTATTACAAACATGTTTGTAATCATAGTGCTTAAATAAAAATAGTATAAAAATGGATTTTCTATTCCTCTGTAAGGAAATCACATTTAAGCTGTCTCAGAGCCCAGATAGAGTCACTAATGAATTCTTCAAACCTTTAAAGAAGAACTATGCAAATCATTTTCAGATCTTTCATAAAATTGGAGAAATAGGAACACTCCCAAATAGTTATTATAAAGTAACATCGCCCTGATACCAAAAGTGGACAGAGATGCTACAAAAAAGGAGACTACAGATCAATATTCCTGATGAACACAGATTAAAAAATTTTCAACAAAATCCCGGCAAATAGGATCCAATGCCTCATCAAGAAAGTCATACAACACAACCAAGTATGTTTCATCCCAGGCAATGCAAGTATGGTTTAACATATGTAAATAAATCAACATAATATACAATATCAACAAAACACATGAAAACACAAGAAAAATACATGGATCATATCAAATGCAGAGAAAGCATTTGATATTTTCCAACACCCATTCTTGATAAAAAAAAATACTCATCAAAATGGGAATGGAAGCAGTGTTTCTCAATATAGTCAAGGCCATCCACCACAAGCCAATGGCAATATTATTCTCAGTCAAGATAAACTAAAAGCCTTTCCTCTAAAATCTAGTGCAAAAATAGGCTGCCTTCTTTCATCACTCCTAGTCAACACAGTGCTGGAACCTCTTGCCATAGCAATTAAGCAAGAGAAAGACATCAAGGGCATCCAGATAGAAAAAGAACAAATCAATCTCTCATTGATTGCAAATGACATGATACTATATTTAGAAATCCCTAAAGATTTCTAGAAACAATAGATTCATATAGCAAAGTGGCAAGCTACAAACTTAACATGCAAAAATTAATGGCCTTCTTGTATATCAATAATGATAGATAAAAAATGAACATTAAAAAATAATCTCATTCACATTAGTGCCACACAAACTCAAATGCAGTGGAGTCAACTTAACTAAAGACATGAAGGATCTATACAAAGAAAACTACAAAATCGTGCTTCAAGAAATAAAAGAGCATATGGTCCCTCAAACCAGGAGCTACTTCTGAGTGCATAGCCAGGAGTAACCCCTGAGCGTCACCGGGTGTGGCCCAAAAACAAAAAAAGAAAAAAAAAGAAGTAAAAGAGGACACAAGGAAATGGATACATGTAGTCTGCTCATGAATTGGAAGACTTAATATTATTAAAGTGGCAACATTCCCCAAAGCATTGTACAGATTTAATGCAATCCCTCAGAGATATACATGACATTTTTCAAAGAAGTGGACCAGCACTCCTGAAATTCATTTGGAACAATAAACACCCACAAAGAGCTAGATCATCCCTTAGGAAAAGGGAGAGACATCAATTTCCCCCCTTTAAATTGTATTACAAAACAGTAGTCATTAAAACAGCATGGTATTGGAATAAGGACAGATCCTCAGATCAATGGAATAGGCTTGAGTAAAAAGAGAATGTTCCACAGACATACCAATCAATTAATCTTTGATAAAGGGACAAGAAATGCAAAATGGAACAAGAAAAGTCTCTTTATAAGTGATGTTGGGACAACTGGTCAGCCACATGCGAAGAAGTAAACTGGGACTTCCATTTAACACCATGCACAAAGGTCAAATTCAAATGAATTAAATACCTTGATATCATACCCTTGAGAAGAATGTGTATTCCACTTTTTGAGGATTTAAGGCCCTGTATAGATCCATCAGTCTATTCTTTCTCATTTCTCCTCTAGGACTCATTTCTTTGCTAGTGCTCTGCCTGGTGGATCTGTCTAGTGGAGATAATAGCATGTTGGAATCTCCCATGACTATCACTTATCCCTTAATATATTTCTGTAAGTCTGTGAGCAAAAAACTTACTTATATTGTTGGCTCTATATATTGTGTACAAATCTTGATCAGAGTTTGCACTTTTTGGTCTATATTTCTCCTGATCAATAAGTTTACTTTTCATCTTTGTCTCTAAATACATATATTCTCTAGTATAAGCCAACCCACCCTAATTTTACCCTAAAACTAAGAAAATGTAGTGACTCTAATATAAGCCAAGGTGGAAAATGCAGCATCCACTGGTAAATTTCAAAAACAAAAGTTTCTGTTTGCAATGGGGCTTAGAACAAAACAATAAGATCTATACAGATAAAACAATTTAACCAGCAATATAGTGATGAATGAAAATAGGGGTCAAGAGATTAGCCTAGGTCGGGAGAAAGTAAGTAAAATTTTTGGAGGTACCATATTTATTCGAGTATAAAGTGCACCCAGTATAACACGCACCACTAATTTTCTATTAAAATTGATATAAAATTTTGTTTCACACCAAGCATTGAAATTGACCAAAAGAGTTGTTGAACACGTGTGGCCATGATATAAATCATTTATTGACAACATAAACTGGTATAAACACAATACTGAAATAAAATGACCGGTAACAATATTTATTTAAAATGCTTCAAAGTCAGATTCGTCATCAGATACACTCAAGAGTTGTTCCCATTCTTCTCGAGCTAATTTTTCATCAGTGTTCCAGTTGGCAGGAACATCTGTTTCTCCAGTGTCTTTGCTTTCTTCTGAGTCTGAATTCCACAGCAGGACGTCTTCTGTGCCGTCCGTTTTATTGCTGATGCCTGGCTTCAAAAAACTCTTGATGATCATTTCTTTTGCTATGTCTTCCCATGATATTTGAACCCAGGATGTCACGAGAGATAGACCAGGGTTCTTGCGGTTTTTTCTCTTCGACCTCACTTCCAGTGCGCATCTGCACCCCGCAAAGATGCAGTGCGAACTCACAATTCGCCTGCGTCCTCGTTGAACCTGCAGCCACTGCCACCCCACCCCATTAAACCCTCGTTTATAATGCGCACCCAAACTTTGACTTCTTTTTTTTTTTTATGGTAGAAAATTGTGTACATTATACTCAATAAATACGGTAACACAAAAGGTGGAGAATGTGGGTTTCCCCTGCCCCAACTTCTTATTTATCCCACCTGAATGATCAGAACCATTCACATGTGGAATGGGAGGGAAGAGGAGTCTAATTTGGTGAAGTGAGGGGATAAGATCTACCTGCATTTCTTACTCTGGACTGTACGTGTCTTTTGATGACAGAGTTTAATACACTGGCATTTAAGGAAACTATTGACATAAAGGGATATTGTTTCATTATATTGTGTATGATTATTGTTACAAATCGAAAATTGTTACAATTAGGAATTTAATTTATGTAATTGATCTTTGAGTAGTTCGTTTAGGATCAGTTGGTTAGCACAAATATTGCAAGTACTTTTTTGTCCAAGAATGTTTTAATCCTCCCTCACATGTAAATAAGAGTTTTTCTTGATAGTGGACTCTAAGTTAAAAGTTTTCTCATTCCGTAGTTTGAATATGCCATTTTACTCTTTTCTTGCCAAGATTGTTCAAATGAAAGATCTGATTTAATTCTTATGTTCTTTCCTTAACACTTGAGGGTTTTCTTCCCCCTTACTGCTTTAAAGAGTCTATATTTCTCTCTATTTTTTCCATTTGTATAACTCTATGATTTGGTGTTGTTCTATTAGGGTCTCTTTTGTTTGACACCCATTTTGCCTCTTGATTTGTAGAACAGCCTCTTTTTAAATAGTGGAAAAGTTTTCTGCTACTATCTTCCTGACTACTTGTTCATCCCCTTTCTTTTTTTCTTCCTTTCGATTCCAATAAATTGGAGATAATTTCTTTAGTCTTTGTTCATTAAGTATCTTACAATTTTTCCCAATGTTTTATCTCTCCTTTCTTTTTTGAATTTTGTAAAATCACTGCTGGCTTGTAATTTATGTTCAAGTTTATCTATGTAATTCTCCATCTGTATAATCCTGCTACTATGCCTCCTTGTTAACATGTTTTTTAGTTTCTTCAGTTCTATTGTATGGATTTTCTCATTTTCTGAAAGAGTTCTTTTTTTTTTTACTTGTTCATCTTTAGATTTCTTAATTTGGCAGACTAGTGATTCCTTGGTGTCACACCAGGTGACGCTCAGGGACTACTCCTGGCTATGCACTCAGAAATCATTCCTGGCTTTGGGGACCATATGGGACGCCGAGGGGATCAAACCGTGGTCTATCCTAGGTTAGCGCAATCATGGCAAGCACCCTACTGCTTGCGCTACCAATCCAGCCCACAAGCAAGGTTTTCTAAGTATAATAAAAAATTAAAAACTAGTTAATTTATGTATTCAAATGTGTTTTGAGCTGTACATTTTATTGGAGAAAGCAGTGCTAAGTCCAATCTGCCTGGAACTTTATGATACAAATTAGAATGTCTTCACACAGTTATGCTAGCATCCACATCATTTGGGAAAAGGACGGTTGATGGGAGGAACCATAGGGTCCCTGTCTCTACCCAGACACAGATCTGAAATGGGGTGTGGGAGGCAGGTGATCAGGACTGGATGGGAAACTGGGAAGAGGCATTTTCTTTTCTTTTTTGTTCAGGCATTTTCTTTATTTTAAATTGATTTGCAGTCTATTGGTAATATCAGGGAATACATTTTCTGCTATAGTAAGAAACATTATTTAAAAATTTGATAATTTAAAATGTTGAATCACTGTAAAATACACATGTCCAAAGTTGTTTATGATTGTGTCTCAGTCATTCAATGTTCCAATATTCATCACATCATCAGTACACATTTCTGCCACTAAAGCACCCCATTTCATTTCAACCTACTATCCCCAGCCTCCCTCATGGAGGGTTTTCTTTTCTCTTTCTCTTCCATTTTTCCCTTTAGGTAATATTCTTTACAAAACTGTACTGAAAGGGTATCATGCATATTACTCTACATACTTTCAGTCCCTAGTTCTTTTATAATGTGGTCATTTATAACTATATTTGTCATAGTTATCCTTTTTTTGGCTGTAATTGCATTTCTCCCTTTATTATGGCAAACTCCCTACCATAATTAGTCTTCCTTGACCTTGTTTCTATTGTCTTTAATTATTATCGCCATGCTATTTTTTATAATCAAATAAATGCCATCATTCTATGCCTGACCCTCTCCTTTGACTAATTTCACTCAGCATAATATTCTTCATATCCATCCATGTATAAGAAAATTCATGACTTCATTTTTCCTAGCAATTGCATAGTATTTCATTGAATAGATGTAATATAGTTTATTTTTATTCAGTAATCTGTTTTGGAGTTGGAAAATACTCAAATTGTTTCTAGATCCTGTCTGTTGTGAATAGTGCTGAAATAAGCATAGGAGTTCAGATGCCTTTTATTCATTGTATTTTTAGACACCCCCAAGTATATTTATAGAAGTGGTATTGCTAGTGGGATTGGAAATTAAATTTTTAGTTTTTTAATATTATTTTTCAAAAGGCTGGATCAGTAAGCATTCTCAAGAGATATGATCTAATAAGTGTGAGGCGGACAACATATTTTTTTTGCCACACACATGATTTCTCATGCCTCTGCATTCCAGAAACCTGAACAGGTCATGCTCCGTATAAGCTGGGTGCTTATGGGGATCGAAATTGTGTTGACCTCTTGTAGGACAAGCACCATGCTTCCTGTTCTTGAGAGTCTAACTTAATTTTTTTATTTATTTTTTGATTATGTGAATTTAGATTTGGACATATAAAATGCTCTGAGCTAATAAGTCTATGGTTTTTTCCTTAAAAAAAAGAGTACATTTAAAATAGTATGTTTATAATGATAGAAATTCAGTCAACATATTTTGGAATGTGAGGTATATTATGTTCAGTCAGTACTTGTTAATCTCCATAAACAAATTCTTATGGAAAATCCTCATATTTAAAGATTTTATAAAAACACCACTAATTAGCTTTTGGGTCACACTCAGTAATGCTCAGGAATTACTACTTGCTCTGCTTAGGGATCATGCCTTGCAGGTTTGAGGGCATATAAGGTATTGGGATTTGAACCTGGGTTGGCTGTACCAAGGCAAGTGTGCTACTTATTATACTATTGCTCTAGCCCTATAAATGAATCATTAATTAAGATATCCCAAGGAAGAAAAATACTTTGTACTTATACAAAGAAAGTAAAAGATTGATTAATTACAGAAACACAGTCACATATAAAACCTTTATGTTTAGTTTTATAACCTTATCTATAAATAAAAACAGTCTGATAGACCAAGGAATCAGAAGTGGAGATGGTTACAGACATTGAGTTTTGAATACCTTTTTGTTTTATTTTGTTTGTTTGTATTTTAGTCAACCTAGTGGGTCTAAGGTCTAAGGGCTCTGAGATCAGGAATCTCTACTGGTGGTACTATTTGGGATTCTGGTGATTGAACATGACTTGGCATGCAAGACAAGTATTTTACCCTCTGGGCTATTGCTCCATCACATAAAGACCCTTTATACTTACAGTGGATACAAAGGTATTTTTACACAAATAAGTCTAAACACATTCAACAATAAACAGTCTAGCACACAATCTTATCTAAGAGCATGGGTCTTGTCCTAGTTTGGGAGAAATGGAATGGATGATATAATAAAGCACCACAATATGGATAAGTTAAAACAAGGAAATAATGTTTCATAGTTCTGGAAGCTAGAAGCTCAAAATTAAGTTGTGAGCAGGATTTCTCCTTTTTAGAACCTGTCTGTGTTGGAGGTTTTACTCCTGGTTTTTCACTCAGAGATTACACCTGGAGAGATTCAGGGACCATATGGGTTTCTAGGGATTGAGCTGGGATAAGAAACATGCACGGCAAGCCCTTCTGGCTCTGTTCTCAGGAATTATTCCTGGCAGATCTTGGGTAACCACTTGAGATTCTGGGGATTGAATCTGGGCCAGCCACAGAGAAGGCAAGGTCCCTATTTGCTATACTATCTCTCTAGTCTTGTCACCTAAATTTTAATAAAAATTATTTACATAAAATTATTGAGGATATACTCTGTGCTGAACATCATTTTATTTTCTACTAAAAGAAATTATTAATGGAAATCATTCTTTTACAATGTCAGTATTTCATTGATTGTATTATCCGCACATTTTTTTCTAGTTTGCTTAGACTTGTACTTGACCAAGCTGAAAAAATATGAGGTAATCAAAATGTACTGTAAATATGGAAGATTCAGAAAAAATAGAGCTTTTTTAAAATTTTTATTCAAAAGTGAAAGAGGGAGGCATGGCTGCCTCTTGCTCTAGGTCCTGTGCAATGTTTCTTCTGCTGAATATTCTCTAGGTTCCCCACTCCTGTTCCTCCTCTTCATTCACCTGAGTTATCTTGTCCACACAAGAATTAAAACACAGAATATTATTTTCTTCTGAGCCATCTTTTAATGTGAGATTCAAGAATTTTTACCTTAACAAGATATTAGATATGTGTAAACTGCTTGAAATTTGCAGTGCAATTTAAATAATTTGACTTAATATATTTATTATCTTTAGAGATTCTGCTGTATTTTAAACTGCCAATGGTTAGTTTTGAATTAAAAGATAAAATTGTCAAAGGTAATTCTCTTAAAACATCCTGTCCAAGTTTGGTTTCCTCTCTAAAGACTCATTATAGATATTTCTTTCATTTGTTCTTATCAAACCAATTAGATAGTAGGGACTATTCCCCTGACCACAAAATCCAGCTAGTATATCCAGGTCTCTGCAATAAAAAATACTTAATTACTAAGATATTCAAGTTCCCTGAAAATGTTGTGGGCTGGGAACAGGTAGGTGTTAAGATGAAAATTCAGAATAACAGGAAAGAAATGGACTTGATCCACTATTTCTTAAAAGCAGTGTTAGTAGCAAATTCTCCATTTATAGATACCGAATGCATTATTGGTTGTGGTTAGACAGGCTACTATGCTGGTGAGAAAGAACTTATCATATTGGTAATATATAAGGAGCAAAAGACTATGGAAAAAAGGCAATTTGAATTTTACATGGTGTTAGCAATGTGTCTAGGTAACCCAATTTGATGTCTTTGTCAAAGGAAAACGAATTGGAGGTTCAAATGATGACTTGGGAAAGGATTTTATCACCATAATCTTTTGTTATAATACATAGCATGTATAGACAAGATCATGTATTATATTTTATTTCTATATATACAAAAATGTTGAAAAAGAAAGACATACTAGAAAGTAGCTCCTAAAGTAGCTCTTAGTATTAAAACCAAATAATGGGCACAAAATTTTCAAAATAATTGATTAGTAAATTGTCTTCCTGAGAATACTCCTTATCCTATAAGTATATCTGTTTATACCTTTACTATAATTTTTGTCTGTGATGTAGAGAAACAGCTTAAATGGTATTAAATTAAATAAAATTAAATATTCCCCTGTGGTTTGTTTTCTGGACATACAATATTTCTCTCCTTTTCTCTCTTTCTCCTTCACTCACTCCTCAATCAAGTTTGGGCTACATATAGATCATATAGATCTAAGTAAGGCTCAGAGAAAATAAATTTAGTAATCTCAATGTATAAAAATTATTATTAAGAGGTCTATTAGTAAGTATAGAAAAGAATATGATGATTCTTGATAATATCTATATTTTACTTTTGAAGATCAAAAAGGTAAGTGGGCATATACTTGAAATAACAAGGTTTGGTTGAAAGCAGAGAATTTTTGAGCTGTTAATTGACTAAATATTGTAATTGCAGAAAAGATAATTATTTTAAAATAGTACATCTTAGATGATGTAGATAGTCCACTGATATATTATGTATATAGGGCTAGTAATTTATTTTATGTTCATACTAATTTATTTTTATGAATTTTAGTAGTACTAATTATATTTTCTTTAACTATACACTTTTAATTAGATAGAAATAACTTATGGAAAGTAAACAAATTCATGTCTATTTACATGTTGGTGTTTAGAGAGTAATGTAACTCTAATGAGCTTTAGTTAGAGAAGTATAAAGAAAAGTTCTGGGGGTCAGGCAGTGGCGCTGGAGGTAAGGTGCCTGCCTTGCCTGTGCTAACCTAGGACGGACCACGGTTCACTCCTACGGTTTCCCATATGGTCCCCCAAGCCAGGAGCGACTCCTGAGCGAATAGCCAGGAGTAACCCCTGAGCTCACTGGGTGTGACCCAAAAACCAAAAAAAAAAAAAAAAAAAAAAAAAAAAAAAAAAGAAAAGTTCTGGAGAACAAATGATCCAAAGTGTGTTTTTTTGAGCAGGTATAGTTTATTCAGAAAGGAAAAAAAATCAATAATCATACTTACAGGCAAATTTGGATGCCTTGAAACTTGTGTCTTTAAAAATAAGTCATAATGTGTTTGTAACAGAGATACAAACCATCCATCAATCCATCCATGTATGCGTTTACTATTCCCACAAATACTAAATTTGATGCAGAAGTAATAATTTGATGCACATATGGGAAAACCTGGGAGAAGAGAATAAATTAAAGTAAGAGTTTTCCCTAGAGAAAATTACAGTTTAATACAGAATTTCTCAATCTTTGTACTTTGGACATTTGTGACTATTTAATTTATTGTTGTGGGGTTATACTGTGAACCTGTGCATTGTATAAAGTTTAGTATTATTTCTGGTTTCTACTAGCTAAATTTTAGTAAATGCTTATGTTCCTCATGGCACTTCCCTCAGTTTCTCTATTGGTTCCAGCTGTGACAATTTCTGGACTTTGACAAATGTTTCCTGTGGGGAAGTAGGCCGTCCCAGGTGATGAACACTGGTTTAATGAAAATGAATTTAAAATAAAATTTCCTTGAAAATAAAGGAATATATATATATAAATATATATATGTTGTCAGTATACTTTGGATTTATTCTGTCCGTGTCTCACTACTAAAATCATTCCTAAAATACTCTTGCAAGGTAAGAACAAGACCTCCAGTAGGAGATCTTTTATTCTGTATATTATTCAATGTAATTCATGGTAGACATTTATATTACAGTGATTTTTCTTATTCTATGTAAATTATTTAGGCAGTTAATGAAACTTTACCATTTCTCCAACATGTAGTTTCTGTTTAATAGCTTTCAAGAATATTTAATAGAAACACTATTTATTGAAAACGTAGTTCTTAAGTATTGAGCTTAAAATTAATACAGTGTATAGTTAGAATGGGAAGAAATGAAGCAAATGGAATTTGTAATAAACTTAGTAAAATGATTTGGTTTTGATCTATGTTTTTATTTAATGTAAAAACATTTATATAACTTTAACTTGAAATTTCTACATTAACAAATTTTCAAGTATAGACATTTAAGAATCTATATCAAAGAAAAGACTGATAATAATATAAATAAGCAGGGACTGGGTGGTGGTGCTAGAGGTAAGGTGCCTGCCTTGCCTGCGCTAGCCTAGGACGGACCTCGGTTCGATCCCCCATGTCCCATATGGTCCCCCAAGCCAGGAGCGACTTCTGAGCTCATTGCCAGGAGTAACCCCTGAGTGTCACTGGGTGTGACCCAAAAACCAAAAAAAAAATCTAAATAAGCAATATTTCTTTAAATCCAATCAGGCATGAGACATAGCAACCTGTTTATATAGCAGATAATGTAGTTTCTATATTTTCACATTGTCTTTGCTTACACATTTTATTTATATACTCTCTGGACCTACTCTTTGTAAAGTTCTAGATAGAAAAATTTCTTTAGGATAATACATAGAACAGAATTAGTGGAAAAGATAGAATTGGTAAAATTCTTAAATAGAGGTTTAAGAATGATAGTATGTTAATTCAGTAACTGTATAATTCAATTCTAATTGAATGCTCACTGACTTCTAACACCCTTTCAAATCTTAACAGGGTCAATGCACATAACAGAGTGCCTTTCTGTATACATTTTTGTATACTGTCTAAAACATTCCTTATTAAGAATTATTAATACTGATTTAAATATTATTTTACCTGCGCTTTGTAAAATGTCAACATTGCCAATCATATCAGGGAGACGGTTTTGTCTTTTGGAAACCTGTCTGGCTGATAAAATGGAGTTTAGATTTTTCTGGCAAGAGGAGAAATTAATCTTCCTGCTGCTCTGCCATGCTACTTATTTACATTTTGATTGATTGTTCCATTTTATTTACCTGAAATATAAGAATTCTACATCTTCTATCATATTCCTTCTATATCATCACCTTCATTCTTACCAATTCTGTCCTACAAACCCTGTAAGTCTGACCTGTTACTGAACTTCAGCTTCTCTGACCTGCAGTTGTTTGAATATTCTAAGCAAACTCATACCTTGGAGCCTCTATTTAAACTCTTGTCGGTGCCTCTATATTTGTTACACCTAATACCATCATTATTTGCTCAAATAATCAATTTTATAATCGTGTTTCCCATTTGCAATATTCCACTTTTTGCTTAATTTCTCTGCATTGTGAAATCTTCATCTTATATCCTCTACATCCTTTCATCTATTTGATTTTTGGCATTTTGTTTTCTTCCAAATATACAAATATGATTGGTTATTACTCCTCTATAAAGAGGATACCTGACACTGATCACACTTATATAGAGATTTAACACCAAATGTCCTTCATTTCATCAGGTTTACTCCTGAATATCTGTTCATGTTGAGAAGACCAAATGACAACTCTGCTATTGTCATTTGTAACTACAGCATTAGTGTGCAAAAAGATGTTGGAATTTTGTGAAATACTTAGGTAATATTTGAGTTCTTAAATTAGGTATCTTCCTATAGAGGGCAGGACAATTATATAATAGTGCTAATTTGAATGGTTTTGCTTTCTTCCTCTAGGTAACAGGACAGGGATCTACCAAATGAACAAATGAATGGAGCCAACCACTCTGTGGTGTCTGAGTTTGTGTTGCTGGGTCTTTCTAATTCCTGGGAAATACAACTTATTCTTTTTTTATTTTCTTGTATTTTTTATGTGTCTAGCATGGTGGGAAACTTCCTTATAGTGGTTACTGTGACCTTTGATCCTTATTTACACTCTCCCATGTATTTTCTTTTGGCCAATCTCTCTATCATTGACCTGATATTTTGCTCCATTGCAGCACCCAAGATGATTTGGGATCTTTTCAGAAAGCAAAAAGTCATCTCTTTTGGGGGTTGTATAGCTCAGATTTTTTTCAGTCATGCTGTTGGAGGCAGTGAGATGGTATTGCTTATAGCCATGGCTTTTGACAGATATGTGGCCATATGTAAGCCTCTCCACTATTTGACCATCATGAGTCAACGGGTATGCACTTTGATTTTAGTGGTTGCCTGGACAATTGGTCTCATTCACTCATTGGCACAATTGGTTTTTGTGATAAACTTGCCTTTCTGTGGCCCTAATGTATTGGACAGCTTTTACTGTGACATACCCAGGCTAATCAAACTTGCTTGCACAGAAACCTATAAAGTAGAGCTCATAGTCACTGCTAATAGTGGGTTTATTTCCTTGGGTGCTTTCTTTCTGCTTATTATTTCTTATGTCTTTATTTTGGTGACTGTTCAGAAACATTCCTCAGGAAGTTCATCCAAGGCTCTTTCAACTCTGTCAGCCCATATTATTGTGGTAGTTTTATTTTTTGGTCCGCTGATTTTTTTCTATGTATGCCCCTCTCCTTCAACACATCTGGATAAATTTCTAGCTATATTTGATGCAGTTTTAACTCCATTTCTAAATCCACTCATCTATACACTTAGGAACACAGAAATGAAGATGGCAATAAGGAGAGTGTTCAGAAAATTTATAGGCTTAGGGAAAAAGGGGCTTTATTGAAATATGGAGTTTCCAAGTAATAATAAATCAATGCCTTACAGTTTCATGATCCACATGAAGAAGGGGACCATATTTTTAGACCAAAATTTTGGTCCTCTGTTTTGCTTCTTTTTCATTTTAATGGACTCTGTGTTAGTTTTTCTTTTTTTTTTTTTATCAATTAGTAAAAAGAGTCTGCTCTTTTAATCTTAAAAAAGTGGCCTAAAGTAGAGACAAACTTTATTGATCTGCCTTCTCCCAGCTCTTGGTTGTTTTTCAAAACTTTGCTATTGTCTGGTTTATTTCATTTTTAATGGTCTTT
Organism: Crocidura indochinensis; assembly: GCA_004027635.1. Taxonomy (NCBI): domain Eukaryota; kingdom Metazoa; phylum Chordata; class Mammalia; order Eulipotyphla; family Soricidae; genus Crocidura; species Crocidura indochinensis. The sequence continues at coordinate 5,268 of PVKC010011890.1, read as the reverse complement.
ACCAGTTGAGAGTGTGCCAAAACCTATCAATGCCGTAAAGGGGAATAACTCAGTAAGCATCTACAATCAGGAGGACTGGAACCTGTCATGGCTGTCCCCCTCTAGCAGTCTTTAAAGTAAGCAACTTTGTACTGTTGAGCCATAGGCATAAACCCTCTGGTTACTAGCCAGGTACTCTAGTGTCTTAGCTTATTCATCTGTGGATTTTTACTCAGGGATTTGAAACAGTCTTTGAGGGGTCAGTGAAAATTTTGTCAAAAGTAAATGGATTCTAAACAAGCAACATCCCCTAACTCCCTTGTACCTCAAACCAATTTCAAAATCAGCTTAATAATTTACTTGAGGTGTTATGGTAGTCCTTGACCCTGGGTAAGTATGGAAACAACTTTAGAAGTCCTTGACTAGCAGCAAAAATTCAGCTCTAGATGAGTGCATAAACTTCAGTTCAGAGATGTCTGTGAACTCTACCAAAGGACAAGACAAGCAGGGAGATGGGAATCTCTGCTCAAGTAAGCCCTCCATAGATCCTAACGATCCTAACAAGGGCAGAAAAGGAGAAGCTCACTCCTCAATTTAATTCCAGAAGAAGAAAACAGAACTCAAGAGTGTGTTGACCTCTGCTGTCCAGGCAGTGCCCAGGTGGTCAACCAATTCCTGTCCTGTAATCCAGGGACACAGGTGCCTTTAGCCAGCAGAGCCAGGAGATTAAGGGCAATCTATCTCCAAGGCTGCAGCAACAGAGAACTGGAGGCCGCACCACGCCTTACTACGGAATACTGAGTGCTGTGAGAGGAGAGAGATGGAGATGGTGGGAGGCTTGTATGGGGTTGCTCCTGCTGGCCTTGGAATTCAGAGAAGACTTGGAAGGCTGCTGTTCAAGCCAACCTCTTAGAAAAACAGAGAGCTACTCGGACTCTCCAGCACTAAGTACAATGCCTGGCAGTTTGTTCATTGCCTGTAGGCTCTGTAACAGGTGAATCCCAGCACCAGCACTCCAAAAACCAGTTCTGCGTGCAACCTGCCCCACTTGGGGTCTTCACTGGTTTTCCAAGCTAAAGATTCAGAAGCTGTTATTGGATGCAGGTCTTTAAATCTCTGGTTGTCTAATGTGGATTGGTCTTTCAAGGACAAGTAGCGAGATTTAAGTTCCCTCCTAATTGGGAAAGATTTTGCAGAGCAGGAGATGCAGTAGGATTAATAGCACAGTTGTGTTGCGAACTCTCTCACTTGGTTCCTAGTGCTGTCCTCTGCTGAACAATTACTCAGAGGTTCATGGCTCTACCCTCTTTCTCAAGTCCTCATGTTTTTATAACAGCAGGAGAGTTCAGGATTCTCTAACATTAGCTACTCCAACAGGAAATGAGTACCTTTTTCCTATCGAACAAAATATTCTAGCAATTTAGTATTCATTAACTATCACCACCCACCGTGGTGAAGTTTGGTTTGATTTGTTCTCACGGAATGGGGTGTCATTCTTCCCCGTAAAGTAAGAACGGTTTTTGTTTTAAAATATAGCAGTAAGATTATATTACCCTTTACTCTGCAGTTACCAAATAACAGTGCCAAGAATATTTTTTTAATTATGGAAATGTGTTGTAATAGGTTTCTTCCTGTCAGGAAAATCATACTATCATTTTCAAGTCAACAGACTATGATTGGTATACTAAAACCATGCTGAATCACACCCTGCTATGTGAATTTGAGGACTAATTGTGATGTATGGGACTAGACCAGGGTTAGCCTTTAGCAAGGTTAACACCCTACCTACACACTATTCACTTCCATTTGTTATGTAACTCTTAGGTTATGGAAAGTAGCAAAAATCTTTAGAACTAATAATTAATTACACTTTCTTGCTCCATATTTATTTCTGGATTTTGAAGAATTTCTCAATTTGATTTCAATTAAGTATTAATAAATGCTGGCAAACTGTATCTGTAAAAGGAAAGATTGTATTTAGTTTTATATTTGTGATTCTATATCTTTTCTTACAATGTTCAATATGGTTGTTGTAGCATTGAAATAGCCTTAGATTACTGAAGTAAGTGGTCATTACTAAGTTCCAGTAAAAATTTATTTACAGAAATAGGTCAGGTGTATGGTTTTGCAGCATATATATTTGCTTATTGTCCCAAGCATAGCAATCTGCCTTGAAATGACTCCAAAATAAAGCACTGTTCAAAGTTTTCTTCTAAAATTTATAAATTTTCATTGCACCAGCATTACCTCACTAATTGTCAATGCTTTCCTAGATGAAATCTTATCTCTAAATTTTAGTTTATTTAAATGTTTCAAACTCACAGGTTTATGGTTGTGATGTTATTTTAATAGGATTTATCAAGGCTGGAGAGATAGCATGGAGGTAAGGCATTTGCCTTTCATGCAGAAGTACAGTGGTTCAAATCCAAGCATCCTGTGCCTGCCAGGAGAAATTTCTGAGCATAGAGCCAGGAATAACTCCTGAGTGCTGCCAGGTGTGACCCAAAAACCAATATATATATATATATTTATATATATATGATTTATCAATTTATTTATTTATGTATTTGGTCACATCCAGCACTTTTCACGAGTTACTCCAGATTTGGCACTAAGGAATTATTCTTGGCAGTGCTAGGGGGACCATGGAGAGGGTGTCACCGATTTAACTCAGGTGGACTACAAGCAAGACAAACATTTATGTACTGTATGATCACTATGGCCCACATAAATTTACATATTAATCAGAATTTCTTTCTTGAACTTTAGCCATCTGCCTGAAATCTATGTTTTATTTGTTTTATTTTTTATTATTTAAAAAAACTTTATTTATTGATTGATTGGCCTCATCCAGCGGTGCTCAGGGGTTACTCTTGGCTCTACACTTAGAAATCCCCGCTGGTAGGCCAGGGGACCATGTGGGTTGCCAGGAATTGAACCTGGTCCCTCCTGGGTCAGCTGCATGCAAGGCAAATGCCCCATCATTGTGCTACTTCTCTGGCCCCATGAAGTCTCTATGTCTTAAATTAAAACTTGCCTTATTTTCTAGCATACATTAGATATTTCTTATATTTTCTTCTATAACATACATAAATATATATGTATGTTATATATACATATATATACATAAAATATACATACATAGATATCTTCTGATGTAATTTTAATTGTGTCATCTTATTTGGGGGGGTAGAACCTGGCAGCACTCAGGGGTTACTCCTTGCTCTATGCTCAGAAATAGCTCCTGGCAGGCTCAAGGGACCATATGGGATGCCGGGATTCAAACCACCAACCTTCTGCATGCAAGGCAAATGCTTTACCTCCATGCTAGCTCTCCTGCCCCAATTGTGTCATCTTCATTGTTTTGCGTCATCTTACAAGTGAAGACTTAATAGTTTACTTTCTTCTTCAGCTCATTGATTTAAAGTAAAAATGACAGATACTTTCAGACAACATACTATGTGTTAGACATTGCTGTTAGCGTTTTCTGTATTAATTAATTTAATCATCACAATCTTTGCTGTTTTTTTTGTCCCCAATTTCCAATACAGACCCAGCAAGGGTCTGGGTTGAGGTGTATATAGGATGCATTTACTGTACCTCCTCTTTCTATACAGTCCGTGTGAAGAACACAGCCTGTGGTAAGAATTGGGAGGCCTTATTTTTTCTTTTCTTTTTTGATTTTTTCCTTTTTTTATTTAAAAGTTTTGATTACATATATGATTGTGATTAGGTTTCGGTCATGTGGAGAACACCCCCTTCACCAGTGCAACATTCCCACTACCAATGTCCCAAGTCCCCCTCCCTCCCACCCCACCCACACTTGTACTCCAGACAGACTTTCTAGTTCTCTCATTCATTCACGTGATTATGGTAGTTTTCTGTGTATTTATTTTTATAGCTGCACTCACCACTCTTTGTGGTAAGCTTCATGGGGTAAACTGGGAGTTCCAACCTCCTCTCATTGACTCTGATGATTGTTGCAATGATGATTTTTATTTTCTTTAAAACCCATAGATGAGTGAGACTATTCTGTGTGTCTCTCTCCCTCTGACTTATTTCACTCAGCATGGTAGATTCCACGTACACCCATGTATAGGAAAACTTCATGACTTCATCTCTCCTGAAATGCATAATATTCCATTGTGTATATGTACCACAGTTTCTTTAGCCATTCGTCTATGAAGGGCATCTTGGTTGTTTCGAGAGCCTGGCTATTGTGAATAGTGCTGCAACAAATATAGGTGTGAGGAAGGGGTTTTTGTATTGAATTTTTGTGTTCTTAGGGTATATCGCTAGGAGTGAAATAGCTGGGTTGAATGGGAGCTCAATTTCCAGATTTTGGAGGAACCTCCATATTGCTTTACATAGAGGTTGGACTAGACAGCATTCCCACCAGCAGTGGATAAGAGTTTCTTTCTCTCCACATCCCTGCCAGCTCTGATTATTCTCATTCTTTGTGATGTGGGCCAATCTCTGTGGTGTGAGGTGGTATCTCATCGTTGTTTTGATTTGCATCTCTCTGATGATTAGTGACAAGGAGCATTTTTTCATGTGCCATTTGACCATTTGTATTTCTTTTTTTATCAAAGTGTCTGTTCATTTCTTCTCCCCATTTTTTGATGGGATTAGATTTTTTTCTTGTAAAGTTCTGTCAGTGCCTTGTATATTTTGAATATTAGCCCCTTATCTGATGGGTGTTGGGTGAATAGTTTCTCCCACTCAGTGGGTGACTCTTGTATCCTGGGCACTATTTCTTTTGAGGTGCAGAAGCTTCTGAGTTTTATGTATTCCCATCTGTTGATCTCTGCTTCCACTTGCTTGGAAAGTGTAGTTTCCTCCTTGAAGATGCCTTTTGTCTCAATGTCATGGAGTGTTTTACCGATGTGTTGTTCTATATACCTTATGGTATCAGGTCTGATATTGAGGTCTTTAATCCATTTGGATTTTACCTTCGTGCATGATGTTAACTGGGGGTCTTTGTTCGCTTTTTTGCAAGTGGCTAACCAGTTCTGCCAGAACCACTTGTTGAAGAGGATTTTCCTGCTCCACTTAGAATTTCTTGCTCCTTTGTCAAAAATTAGGTACTTGTATGTCTGGGGGACAATGTCTGAGAATTCAAGCCTATTCCACTGATCTGAAGATCTGTCTTTATTCCAATACCATGCTGTTTTGATAACTATTGCTTTGTAGTAGAGTATAAAGTTGGGGAAAGTAATGCCTCCCATTTTCCTTTTCCCTAGTAGTGCTTTAGCTATTCTAGGGTGTTTATTGTTCCAGATGAACTTC
>PVKC010011889.1:0-18421 GCA_004027635.1 Crocidura indochinensis | reverse complement strand
CTTTAGCAACCCCGGGGGTTAGGGAAGAGGATATGGAAAGTAGGATGGGAATGGAGATGGAGGGAGGACAATTTGGTGATGGGAGTTCCCCTGATTTTATGTTAACTTGTACCTAAAATATGATTGTCAACAATATGTAAGCCAATATGATTAAAATAAAAATTATATATAATAATAAAAAAGAATGAATTTATATGATTCATGATTACCCGTATTTTATATATACAAAACATGATTATATACACACAACATGTATATATATACACACACACAACATATACAACATGATTGCCTGTATTTTATGTTGGGATTATTACATTGGGATTCACTTTTGGTATTGTATATTCTATGGGTCTATATTAGTGTATAATAAATATATGACAATACATTTCTATGATTACAAAAAAAAGAAATCATTGAGCTTCGTAAGAAATCATTTGTTTCTTCCTTTATTATATCTTAAGATTTTAAGTCTGAGAAACCTACCACAAGAGTTTTTAAAAGTGCATGAGTCAAAGTACAGTTTAAATATGAATAAACACAAGTTACATAACCCCAAAAATATCTAACACAAATACTATTTCTTCCCTACAATACAGCCTTTATAGAACAGTGTTTTTCACTTGAAAGGCACTAGTGACAATGTAACTATGATGAAGAGGCACTACAAGTAGCCAATGAGCAGAACCAGGGATCTGTTAAACATCCAATAATCTACAGGATGAATCCCACAACAAAGCATCCAGTCTGAATGTCAACAGTGCCAGCTTAAGATACCAGGTTTCAGAGTTAACTCATTAAAATTTTCTTAATGCTTTCTACCAAGCACTATTCTGGAATTTCCTTGCTCCTATACTTCTAATACTATTTTAGCCTATTTTTGGAACTTTCTTGTTCCTATCGACCTTACTTTACACACCATTACAAGATTATTTATACAGATCATACATTTTAAAAACAGGCTAATACATCAAAATACACAGTAAAACAAATGTACAATTGAGAACATTAACTATGGAAAACTATAAAGCACATTTAAATCAGCAAGAAAATGACATATATTAAGAGATATACCTGAAGCAAAGTTAGATGCAGGCAGTTTTTAAATCAAATTTTTAGTTGGGCTACGCTGTTTTTTCCCCTTATTTTTTAACTTTATCCCACCACCAAAATGTCCACATGTGAATACACTGTGAACTTTTATCCCTTCACAAACACCAATTGTCCAGACGCGTAAAGTCTATGGCTTCCCATTTAATCCCTTCACCTAAAACCATTTGTCCAGATGCTGGTCTTTTTCCATGTGACTTCACTTCCATGGGGTCCCAGCCCTGAGCTGGGTCTACTTGTGCCATTTCACTATCCTTATATGGAGGGCGGATCCCAGTAGGAGCTGTGCGGGCTAGCTGCTTTTGGCTTGATCAGGAGCCCCCCCACCCCCCTACCCCACTCCCAGCTTATCTTGACTGATTGCACCTGCCTTTTCTCCTCTCTGGGTGGCACTTTAGAAGCAGGTCCCGCTGCCACAGCTTCTCGGCAGCTTCTCTGCTGATGGTCATGGTTCAGTAAATCAGTCCAGTTAGATAAACTTTTTATTCCTTGTCCATTTCCAATCAAGGCCTTCCATTAATCTCTAAGGGGGCCGAGATCTTTGGAAAAAGGATTTTTTTGTAACAAAGTCTCAGTCCTGGGCCTCGAATGTGGGTGATCCAAATTTTCTCCTCTCCTGTTTCACTGGCCCTTCTGCCCCCAGGAGGGGTCTCGGCCATCGTTGAAAATGATTCCACATGGTGGCCCAAGGTTTTGGGCTCATTACAGTTGAAAATAGCCAAAATCAAACCCAAGAACAGAAATCTCACCATGATTGCTGTCCTCTTGGGTCCAGGATTCAAATCAGAATTTGAGCTTCATTTGTAGAATAAAATAATAAAGAGACCCTTTGGATGGACTTAGATGGTGATGGATGGTGATGGAGGCCTTTCTCCTCCAGCCCAGGAACACGTGGCTCCAGCTCCCTCCAGCTGGCAGGTTAACAGGTTCAGGTAGAGGCGAGGAAATCATCCACAAAACAGATTCCAATAAATAACAGCCACCATCTGTGTGGCCTACCATAACCATTTGCGCTGGATTCCTATTCAGCCCTGCATTGTACCTTTTCTCTCAGCCATCTTTTCCTCTTCCTCCTCCATCCTGCATCCATGCAAATCCCCCTTTGTCCCTGAGACCAAACCTTTTGTAATCTCCCCAAGACTCTTCCCAGAAATGGGACTGTCTTTCTTGTAGGTAAGCTTACACAAAGAATGAGGTGTGGGGTTACATCCAACTACTAGTTGTTCATAATTGTACATACAAATTTAAGGTCAACAACTGAATGCAGTGTATATAGAAATTATTTACAAAAATTATTGTTATATTTGTGATTGATGAAACTATATGCTTGAATAAATTTTGCATAGTTTATGTTTAAGTTTTTCACTCTTGATTATCAACATTAAGTAAATAGAACAAAATATATTGAAAATCCTTTTATTTTTTTTGGTGTTTAGGCTACACCTGGTGATGATCAGGGGTTACTCCTGGCTATATGCTCAGAAATTGCTCCTGGCTTGGGGGACCAAATGGGACTCTGGGGGATCCAACCATTCCATCCTAGGCTAGCACTGGCAAGGCAGACACCTTACCACTTTGTGCCACTGCTCCAGCCCCAATAGACAGATTTTTAATTAATATCTTCATTTAAGCACCATGACTACAAACATGTTTTTAGTTGGGTTTTAGTTATAAAAAAGAACATCCACCTTCACCAGTGCAAGATTCACACCACCTCCCATTTCAATACTTCCTACTACCTGCCTGTATTCAAGATAGGCATTCTATTTCTTTCAAACACTATCATTGTCATGATAGTTGTCAGTGTAGTTATTTCTCTAACTAAATTCATCACTCTTTGTGGTAAGCTTCATATCATGGACTGGTTCTTCCAGCCCTCATCTCTATTTTCTCTGGGTATTATTACAATAATGCCTTTTATTTTCTTAAAACCCATAGATGAGTGAGACTACTCTGTGCTTATCTCTTTGACTTATTTCACTCAGCATAGTAGTTTCCATGCACATCCATCTATAGAAAATTTTCATAACTTCATTTTTACTGACAGCTGCATAGTATTTCATTGTGTATATGTACCACACTTTCTTTACCCACTCATCTTTTGTCAGGAGTTTAAATTGTTTCTAGATTCTGGCTATTGAGAAGAGCACTGCAATAAATATAGGTGCACATAAGGCAGTTTTGTATTGTGTTTTTGTGTTCCTAGGTTTTATCCCTAGGAGTGATATAACATATAGGAGCACAATTAACAGTTTTTTTTGAAGAATCTCCAATTTGCAGGTTTTTGAGGAATCTCCATATTGTTTTCCATAAAAGCTGGACTAGACAACATTCCCACCAGCACATCCCTGCCAGCACTGATTGTGCTTATTCTTTGTGATGTGTGCCATTCTCTGTGGCGTGAGATAGTATCTCACTGTTGTTTGATTTGTATCTTCTTTTTGAATAATAATGTGGAGTGTGTCTTGTTCTTCTTTGACAAATTGTCTGTTCATATCTTCTCTCCATTTTTTGATGGTGTTAGATGTATTTTCCTTATTAAGTTCTGTCAGTACCTTGTATATTTTTTATATTAGCCCCTTATCCAATGAGTTTTATGTAAATAGTTTCTCCCATTCAGTGGGTGGCCTTTGTATCCTAGTCACTATTTCCTTTGAGGAGCAGAAGGTTCTCAGTTTAATATAGTTCCATCTGTTTATGTTTTCTTCCACTTGTTTGGACAGCACCATCTCCTTCTTGAAGATGCCTTTAGTTTCAAAGTCGTGGATTGTTTACCTAGATGCTCTTCTATGTACCTTATGGTCCGGGTCTGATATCAAGGTCTTTACTTAATTTGTATTTGACCTTTGTGCATGGTGATAGATGGAGAGTCAAGTTTATTTGTTTGCATGTGGCTGATGAGTTGTCCCAGCACCACTTGTGGAAGAGGATTTTCTTGCTCCATTTTGAATTTCTTGCCCCTTTATCAAAGATTAATTGATTGTATGCCTGGGGAACATGCTCTGAATACTCAAATTTATTCTAATGATCTGAGGGTCTGTCTTTACTAGAATACTATGCTGTTTTAATGACCATTGCTTTGTAATACAATCTAAATTTAAGGAAAGTTATGCCTCTCATCTTCTTTGTCCTTAGGGTTGCTTTAGCCATTTGCTGGTGTTTATTGTTTCAAATGAATTTCAGGAGTGTTTGATCCTTTGATTCTTCTCTGAAGAATGTCATGGGTATCCTTAGAGGAATTGCATTAATGAAGTAGATAGGTTTAGTGAAACTTATTTGGAAATGATCCAACATTTTCCTATTTTCATCCAACTTAATTCATCCTTTTTCTTTGCATCATCTTTAAGAATCTTGACCTATACCAAATCATGTAGATATCCATCATTTTATTATCTAATGTCTATATAGCTTCAAGGTATAGTTTAGAATTATGATATTCCATTATAACAAGATATTTGTTTTGTAAACCCCAAATATTACCTAAGATATGTCAGAGGGAACAAAACACTCTTCACCATCTTGATCTTATCTGTTCCTCAACCTGACGCCTTGTTCAGCTCTCTCCTCAGGGCCTTCTTTTGCTTTATATTAGTTAGGCTATAAGTCAGGGCATTCAGGATGATCGAAGAGGCTGTAAAATAGAAAAGGATTTTAACTGTTCGTCAAGGTTGTGGTATATAAGGATCACTACATGAATGTAGAGCTGTCAAAGAAAAGCTTGACTATACAGAGGTGAAAGGACCTGTGAAGAAGGCCTTTCCTCTGGATTGAATCCTGAGAATAGCCAACAGGATGTTTGTATATGACATCAGTGCCAGGAAGAACCTGACATTGAAATTTTGGCAGAAATGAAAATTTATTCTCTGGCAACAGGAAATGAGTTTTTCATTAAATAAAATGAATTAAGCTTTTTTTTTTTTTTTGGTTTTTGGGCCACACCTGGCGGTGCTCAGGGGTTACTCCTGGCTGTCTGCTCAGAAATCGCTCCTGGCAGGCAAGGGGGACCACATGGGACACCGGGATTCGAACCAACCACCTTTGGTCCTGGATCGGCTGCTTGCAAGGCTAACGCTGCTGTGCTATCACTCCAGGCCCCAATTAAGCTATTTTTTATAACATTTTAAATCATAAAACTCATAGGCCAGTGAAAGAGAACAGTGAACAGGGATCTTGCTTTGCCTTTAGCCTACTAGATTTCTTTTTTTTTAATAGTGAAATGCAGAAGCAGCATGTGCCCCAATTTTCTTTTCTTTTTTTAAATTTTTTTAAATTTTTAATTATGAGAACAAAGATGCAAAGAAAGAGGACAAGGTAAAGTTACAATGGAAGGACAATCTCCCATAAACAGAATTCTCAGAAGTCCCCTAACTGATAGTGCTGATAGTGGGGGACCTGGAGAGGTTCCTTATTGTTCAGAGCCGGCTCGGTAGAGAAGAAGCAGGAAAGAGGCTGAGCGCCTGGCTGGTGTTCTTTTTTAAAGTCTCTGGGTGCCCAATCACTCGGCTCGATTGGCCCCACGTGGGTCAGGTGGGGCCATCTTACAGAGTGCCGGGACCTGGAGGTTCCTTGTTTGGAGCCAGCTCGGTAGAGAAGAAGCAGGAAAGAGCAGCCTACTAGATTTCTATACCCAGCATCCTATATTATTCTCTGAACCTTGTCAGAAGTGATCCCTGAGTGCAGTCAGGAGTACACCCAGAGCACTATTGGCTGTGGCCTCTCAAACCAATAAACAAGTACATAAATTATAAAAATCCAAAGAGGACAATGATTATAGGATTCATTTAAATATGGAAACATTCCTATTATAAAGTTATTTGTTTCTCTTTCTCTCCCCTTTCCTGACTTAACAGAGACAAAATCTCAGATTTTATCTTGCAAAGTAGAAAATATTTTAAGAACCTACAATAGGGTTATTGTGTTTAACAATGTGTTCCCTATAGAATCCTTCTATAGTTAAATCCATAATCCACCACAGACACTCTAAATCAAGTACTGTTCCCTAGAAACCCTCACTCTTGAAGAAAATTATATTTGTGCTTCCAGTCACTTTGATTATGCATGATATATTTTGACATTAAAAATAATATTAATCTCTTAAAGAGCACAAGTCAATACATGGTGCTACATAAACAGAAGGAAATATGAAAATTGTGGTCATATAAGTAATGCAGAAACATTTTTATTTCTGTTTTGTTCTTTATTTTTGGGCCACACTTAGCACTTCTCAAGTCTTATTCATGACTCTGCACTCAAGGATTATTCCTCATTAAGTTTGGTGGACCAAATGAAGTGTCAGGGATTGATCCAGGGTCAGTTGTATGCAAGATTAGTGCCTTATCCTTTGTAATATCTCTCTGAACCCAACGTACAATTTGTTGTTTGATGGGGCTGGAGTGATAGTACAGCAGTAGGTTGTTTGCTTCGCAAATGGCTAACCCACGATGGACTGGGTTCAATCCTGAGCATCCCAGATGGTCCCCGAACTAGGAGCGATATCTGAGCACATAGCCAGGAGCAAGTCCTAAGCATCACTGGGTGTGGCCCCAAATAAAAAAATATTTGTCATTTGTTTATCAAAAAGTCAACGAACAAATTATATATAGTCATTACTCAATGTAGTATAGGCATTGCATAACAATTCATAAAATCATACTGTCTCATACAAAAGCTTGGGACCCGGGAGATAGCATGGAGGTAAGGTGTTGGCCTTTCATGCAGAAGGTCATCGGTTTGATCCCGGTGCCCCATATGGTCCCCCGTGCCTGCCAGGAGCAATTTCTGAGCATGGAGCCAGGAGTAACCCCTGAGCACTGCCGGGTGTGACCCAAAAACCAAAAAAAAAAAAAAAAACCCAACAAAACAAAACAAAACAAACAACAAAAAAACAAAAGCAGGTGACCTACTCACTGTACTGTGCTTCTATGTTTATGAATAGCATTAATTTGTGATTTATTTTTTCATGCTTTTTTCAAGTTTGATATCAATGTCTTAAATGTCAAGAGCACTTTTTATAAAATGTAGAAAGATACATAGGACTGCATTTAATATATAAAATACTCAAATTCAAAAAAATCAGAATCAGGGGCCAGAGAGATTGCACAGCAATAGGGTGATTGTCTTGCATGTGGCTGACCCGGGATGGATCAAGTTGATTCTCTGCATCCTATATAGTCACCCACCCAATCTGTCAGGGGAGATTTCTGAGTGCAGAGCCAGGAGTAACCCCTTACCCACCACTAGATGTGGCCTCAAAACCAATCAAACCACCAATCAATCAATCAAGTTTAAAAAAATCAGAATCATAAAAAAAACTTCATCAATCTCAGACTTGTGAATTAGATTTTAATTTACTATTTTATTTGTATCTCTGGTTTTATATCACTGTCATAAATAGTGAAAGCATCTTGATAAGATGTTGCAAAATATAAGGGTATTGAATTTCTTATACTAATGGACCAAAAGAAGGAACCTAGGGTCACATGCTTAACCAACCCTCAACATTCCAAACCATCTAATTCCACACTGCTCTCTTCCTTTTGAGCACTCTCCTCAGGGCACCTTTGACCTCCGAATTCCTCAGACTGTAGATAAGAGGGTTCAACATAGGGTTGAAAAGACAGTAAAACAAAGACAGAATTTTCTTTTGCTTTTCAGATTGGATGAATTTGGGAGTCATGTATAAGATAATGGCATTGATAAAGAAAAGTCCAACCACACAGAGGTGGGAGGAGCAGGTGGAGAAGGCTTTCTTGCGACCCTCTTTAGACTGAATCTTGAGAATAGCAATCAGGATGTGTGTGTAGGACACTAGAACCAAGAAGAGGGGTACCACTAATACCAACATAGAGCCTACAATGAGGACAATTTTGTTGATCCTTATGTCACCACAGGTCAATTTGATTAGTGCCAAGAGTTGACAGAAAAAGTGGTTTATTGTCTGGGGCCCACAAAAGGGTAACCTCAGAAGAAGACTCACGTGAACCAGAGCCGTAAGAAAACTGAAGACCCAGCAAAAGGCAGTCAGGACAGTGCACACTTTCCAGTTCATGATTACACTATAGTGTAGGGGATGACAAATTGCCACATACCGATCATAGGACATAACCACCAAACTTGTACACTCTGTGATGGCAAATGTCAAATAGAGTAAAGTCTGAAGTATGCATGGAACAAAGGACATGGTAGACTTATGAGCTATAAGAATTTCTAGCATCTTGGGGACAATACTTGAGGCAAAGGACATATCAACAATAGCCAGGTTTGAAAGAAAGAAATACATGGGGGTATGCAGTCTGGAGTCCAGAATGATGAGTCCCAGGATAAGCCCATTTCCAGTCAAGGTGAGGCAGTAGAATAGCAAGAATAATCCAAAAAGGAAAGTTTCAACTTCTGGATCAAACTGGAATCCCAGTAGGATGACTTCTGTGATCCATGTCTGATTGCTTCCCATGCTTTATTTATTACTTCCGTTCACAAATAAATAAAATTCTTCCTGTGAAATAGTAGTTTTTTTTTAGCTAAGAACTTTAAAAGAAAAATAAATAATATACTCATAGTGAGAATTTATGCTGGAAGCATATATACAAATCAATCATTCAGTAATTCTAATATTGTTCAATGTCTTAAGCTATCAAAAATTTGCCACCCATGGGGGCCGGGCGGTGGCGCTGGAGGTAAAGTGCCTGCCTTGCCTGCGTTAACCTAGGACGGACTGGGGTTCGATCCCCCGGTTCCCCATATGGCCCCCCGTGCCTGCCAGGAGCGACTTCTGAGTGAATAGTCAGGAGTAACCCCTGAGTGTCACTGGGTGTGGTCCAAAAACCAAAACAAAAACAATTTGCCACCCAAAACATTTAAACATTCTTATTATTTAATATATTTAATATTATGTGTTCTTCCATTAAAATTGAGGTCCTTGCCTGTCTTTAAAGGGTAGATTTGTCTTTTTTGAAATACACTGTGAATAGTAATAATTTAAAACTAATGAAAAGATAGGTTAATTATTTTTGGTTTAAAACACTCCATCCATCTGTTTTCTCACAGAAATGAAAACTAATGATACTTAAGAACTTTATAATTGCACTTACAGTAAGATCATGATTTTAGCTAAGGATGTAAAGATTTCCTAAGATTTCCTAAGCTCTTTTCTTGCAACACATGGGAATAAGATATCAAGTTATAAAATGAAAATACCCCAATATGTAGCAGTTTAGAACACAATAATTGTACTATACGTCTAAATTAAGTCATAAACAGGACATACTATGTTTCCAAGTATGAAGCAGAGTCATTCTAGAACTCAACTTTCATAGTTTCAAAACAAGTTTTAGGTGAAGATGGACTAGTATCAAAGGAAGTAGAGTTGGGTTGGACCAATGTAAGGAGGTATAAAATAGCAATCAAGATGATGGATCAAATATATATATATATATATTTTAGTTTTCTTTTGATCACCAGAGCCTGAGAAACTATTATACTGATTGTGCCTAAAGATTTCATGGGGTCAGATGAAGGAAAATAAATAAGCAAAATCACAAATCTAGGGAAAAGAAAACGTAAGGGGTAAAGGTAATTAGAAAAATGTCAATGTTATATCTTAAAATGTGCACCCATGCAAACATTTTGAAAGCAAAACTAGTGATTCTAAAGTAAAAAAATGAAGAAAGCTATTGGAACTTTAAAATAATTTAAGATGCAAGAAATGTTTATAGTAAGCAATCGCTTAATATCACTTATAGTTTCTTAGGAACTGGTTTAAGTTTAATAATGTTCCAAGAAAGCAAGTTGTTGAATAATGCCATTGTGTTTAACATCAGTTATGATTTTTCTTGTTAATGACGTGAACAAAGAAACTTTTTTCAAATATCACAACTTATCAGTGTTCCAAAGACTAGTATATAGATGAGTAAGATGTCCCAATAAATAAAGGTGGACACCGAATAAAAAAATATAAGGGTATTTATGCCTCAAAATAATTAACATACTATTAATCATTAATAAATAAAGATAAAAGTAAACCAAGGGAAATCATATATTTGAAAACAACATTAGCATATAATTTGAAAACTGTTAGTAAAATGTATAACCTATGTGCTATAAAATAATTATTTTAGTATTTTAAGGAGGCAAAGTTATATTTTTGGTAATTAGGTAAATGGAGGGAAAATTTTGGATATATTTGGATATACTGGAGCTATACAGTACAGTGGGAAGGTTGATTACCTTGTACAAAATTAACTCAGATAACCCTAGAACTCTATACGGTCCCCAGAGACCACTAGAAGTGATCTCTGAGTGAAATCCAGGAGTAAACTCTGACACCACTAACTGGACCTCAAAACACAAATAATATACTTCATTAAACTTCAATATGATAATATAAATTATAAAAATAGATTTACAATCTTAGTTGTAAAAATTCCAAAGCAAAGATGAAATAAAAAATCCAACAGCAGACAAAAGGTAATAAAAGGAGAAATTTTGCAGCAAATGTGTAGATATGCATAAACCACAAAATCAGTGGGCATTCATCTATTACTTTTTATTGTGAATATGTTGTTAAAAGACAAAAATCAGAAAATCAAGTTACAAATCAGTAAATCAAAGAATCAAGCTAATAAAATATTAACAAAAGTCACACCAAATCATAAAAACATAAATTTGCTCTTTTTCTGTTTTTGTCTCCCTCACTCTTATCCTCTCTTTTATACACATACTTTTTCTGTCTTCTACAGGTTCAAATGAAATAATAAAAAGGCTTATTTTATGCACATACAAAGGGATAGCAGCAACATTTTATTATAATTTCCAAAGCATTTATGGCATATAGGAGACAACTGTATGGTAACAATGAAAGGAAAAACTCACCAAAATTAAAATTCAAATCTATTTCTTTTCTTTCTTTCTTTCTTTTTTTTTTCTGCCACACCCGGTGACGCTCAGGGGTTACTCCTGGCTATGCACTCAGAAGTTGCTCCTGGCTTGGGGGACCATATGGGAAACCGGGGGATAGACCCGCTGTCCGTCCTAGGCTAGAGCAGGCAAGGCAGGCACCTTACCTTCAGTGCCACCTCCTGGCCCCTCAGATCTATTTCTTATAAAAATATTTAGAAAACTTCAAATATAAAGGAACTTATTTAATTTGTTGAAGATGGCATGTACCACTAGTGACTAACTCTTGAATGTGATCTAATTAACACAAATGGCAATTCTGGCATGAAGAATTAAGGAAAGACAGAATATCTATACAATCTACAGAAACATGATGCTTAATGATAAATTTTAAAAACTAGTGTACCAAGTTATAAAATAAGTCACTGCACCACTTCTATTCAACATGGATGTAGTGACTAAGAATAATAAAACAAATTAAAGGGCAGATGAATGAAAACAGAAAATACCAAAAAAAACCCCATTAGTAGAAAAAACACAATTTTATCAGTAATACAATCTATAGATGAACTAATTGAATTATATATAAATTTATAAAACCACTAGATTCAAGGTCAACATATTACCTGAAGAATGTTTGTTTTTTGATACATTGTACACATATATTGGGACATTTGGAAAGGCCATAAAGATCTATACTTTTTATATTCATAAAGATCTACACTTTTGATGCTTTTTAAAACAGAATTTCAATGGGTTTTAGTGAAAAAGTTAATAATCCTATTCTAAATGTTATAAAAATGAAAAATGTCAAGAATAGTTACAGAATTCTTCTGTTTTTGGGCGGGGGTCACACCCAATGACATTCAGGTGTTATTCCTGGCTATGTGCTCAGAAATCGCTCCTGGCTTAGAGGACTATATGGGACACTGGGAGATTGAACCTCTATCTGTCCTAGGCTAGAGTTGGCAAGGCAGATACCTGACCACTCTACACCACTGCTCCGGTCCCATAGTTACAGAATTTTTAAAAAGAATAAGTTAGTGGGGCTTGCCTTATGAGCTATCAACACAAATTCTAAAGTCACAGTAAATTCAATATAGCATTGAAATAGAGACAGACAAAAATAAGACTAGGAAATTCAGTAACACAGACACACACACCAACATTCCTATCAGCTGACAATTGCATTCACTTTTTTAGATATAAAGCAAATCACTACCAATGTGGAAGAAAATTACAACATGCCATACCACATATGTATTTACACACATATATTTAAATATACATATTACAAACTGTATTTTAGTTAGGTGTTAGATCTAAATATGAAAGATTTTAAAAATCCTTTCAAAATACAAATTAAAAGAATAAACACAGCAAATATTTTTAAACAGAATATAAACCAAGAAAAATTATCTTATTGAAGTAATATACTCCCCAACCAGATACCTTTTTTATTTTTATATTTTCAAGGTTTTTTGTTTGTTTTTGATTTGAAGCTATAGGAGGTGCTCATGAACTGTGGATCCCAGCTTAGGGTTCATAAATTGCTTCTAGCAATGCTCAGGATTAAACCTGGGTCATTTGCATGAACAGCAATAGCATCAGCCAACTGAACTATCTCCCCAGACCTATTATTAGGTCATAAGAATACCTTTATAGGGGCCCGGGAGATAGCATGGAGGTAAGGCGTTTGCCTTTCATGCAAAAGGTCATCGGTTCGAATCCCGATGCCCCATATGGTACCCCGTGCCTGCCAGGAGCAATTTCTGAGCATGGAGCCAGGAGTAACCCCTGAGCACTGCCGGGTATGACCCAAAAACCAAAAAAAAAAAATGAATACCTTTATAAATCATATTTAAGAAATCTACTTCTAAAAAGTGACCAAGTAGTAATACTTTTAAGATGTAAAAAATAAAGCAAACGTTTTTACTTAATAAGATGCCAAAGAATAGAAAAGAAATATATCAGTTCTTTTGTTATAGGAATTTTTTACTTCTCCACTTTCTGTCAATTGACCTAAACTTGAACACTGAATGATAATCATGCCATAACTTTATAGAATCTGGTAAAGGGTTTCCTTTAAATAAAGATGATGAAATGAAATGAGGAAAGCCTGGAGAAGAAACCTGTGACACCAAATAAACTAGTCTGATGCCTCTACCTACTTTATTGATTGCATAGACAAAATAACAGTAGCACTTTGATCACAGAGGATTTCTTTCCACTATGGTAAATATATCCCTCCTACTTCCTACAAAGTGACCCCCCCCCCCAAACCCTTACAACACAAGTCAGAGGAAATTTCTAAGATAAACTTGAACTGATGTTTCTCCTCCGAGGGGGAAATAAAAGGTGGGTCATAAGACACCTATGTTCTGCATATATATTCACCTATGTCTGCATAATTTGTAAAAAAAAATGATGAGATGATTCTTATGTCCCTTCTTTATGATAGTACAGACATTGAAATCTGGTTGCACCAGCTACTTCTATGTGAACGGAGATAGAAGAATGAAGAGGAGCCTGGCACCCATCAGCAAATATAATATGCTGACTTTGAGAAACCTGACTAAGTACAAACATCTTCAAATGAATGAACATACTTTCTTGAAACACCTGCTGATTTGTGTCAGCTCTCTGAATATTTGGTCTCTAAATATTTCAGCTGTGTATGAACAATGTTTTCTGCAAAGGAGAATACTCTTTTTGGTATTTTTCTCCAAACTTACAGAGTTTGCTTCTTAGCAGATAGTAAAAAAGGTGTGTAACTCATCATGCCATGTGAATCATATCTGGTGAACAATAAATCACAGATACTTTTGTTTGTATTCACCTAACACTAGCCCATTCCCCAGACATACCTGTCATATCCAGGGAACAGATATGAAGCTTTACCCCTACAGAGTAGTATAAAACCTGTCTCTCTCTCTCAGAGTCTCTCTTGCTCTGTCTCTCAAAGTCTAGCAGTATCTCTCAAAATCTCTCAACTTTTTTCTTACAGTTTCTTTCGCTCACATTGTCTGTCTCAAAGTCTCTCTGTCTCTAACACAGTCTCTGTGTCTTTTAGTCTGTCTCACTCTATCTCAGTCTCTCTCATTCACAATTTCTTAGAGTCTCTCTCTCTCTCTCTCCTACTTTATATATATAAAACTAAAAACTCAGAAATAAAGGAAAGTGCTGCAAGTTTCTAGTCAATGTATGGAAGTTTCTAGTCCAAATTTCTATTCTATAGTTACATTATACACTCTCCAAATATTGGATTTGGGTCTGAAGTACTGCCTGTCTCCAAATTCCCTTTTAGAAAGGTTTAAATTTCATGATGAAAAAGGTAGTCCTCCATGGAGCTTGTTAAAGCAAGACCTCAAAGGACCACACTTTCCCTAAGGGGAAAACATTCATTTTTTTTAAATAAAGTGTTAATGTGAAATGTAACACTTTATAAATTTTTCATCATATATGTTTATTGTTTTTGAAAAAACATGGAGACTCAATACTATTCCCTCAATGCTTTGTTTTTTTGAATTAAATCCAAGCTCTCAATAGTTTTCTATGTTTCAAAACAAGAAATATTTTTATAATGAATGTACACAGTTCAATTAAAGCCTCTGAGAAGAGTATTATCCCAGAAGTACCATTATAATAATCCAGGGAGAGTATAATCTGTAGAATCCAAAAGTAAAGTTGGAGAGACAGAAGTCAGCTGACACTAAAAAGGCAGAATTGTGTCAGTGCTGACAGATACAGCCAGTGAGCAGAAGGGTGCGTGTTCTTTATTTCCCGTCTCTGGTTTTCATCTTCCCTGTGCTCTTCATTAGCACACCCTAAGCAGAAGTCAATTAGAAAAGAATAAAATCATTTATGGTATCATTTATGATATGAGCTTCAGTATCACAAAGCATGGAATAAAGTGGAATTTGGAACAGAAAAAGGATTATTTAATATTACTTCTTCCAAATTTGAGCATTGACTACTTTCCATTTCCTGAATCCTCTACAGTTTCTTTAATAAGTGACTCATCCTTCTAAATATTGTATAAATTCAATGTAATGCCTATCAAATTTCTAATGACATTCTTTGGGGTCTTAGACTGTTCACAAATAAAATTTGTATTGAATCATAAATCACCTTTAGTAGACAAAGTCATATCACAAAACAAGAAATTGGAGTGAAATATATTACCCGACTATACTATAAAGCAATAGATCAATCAAAGTACTAGAATCAAGATAGATTATATTACCAATGGGTTAGAATTTAAGATTTGAGTAATAAACCCTTTGATCTAAGGACAACTAACTTAGGAACTTTAATACATGGAATAGAGTAAATAGAACTTGTTCAACAAATGGAGTTGAAAAAACTGATAGTAATATGCAAAAACCATAAAAATGTATCACACCATACATTCAATTTAATTCAGGATAGGGCTTATCTTCACTTACTAAATTGAATTATTTTGGATGAATTGTAAATAGAGCTTTATTTCTTATTTTTTTCCTTTTATTAATTACATATAGGAATGCAGCTTATTATAGTATAATTATTTTTACAGGGGCCATGCTAATCTCTGTACCATTCCAATTTTGGTATATGTGCTGCTGAAGTGACCACTATAGTCTGATTATTTGTAAACAACCCATAATACTAATTACTACATAATGTTCACATTAATTGTATGCTAAACTATAATGCTAAAACTATGATTTTAATAACTATCACAATATTTTGTTTTATTAACATATTCCATATCTTATCATTTCTGTAGAATCACAACTTATACCTTCATTGCAAGCATGTTTTATAATCATTTTATTATAAAATATCTAGTTTGATTTTTTAAAAGGCAAGTAAGAGGTGATCATGTACCCCTTTATATTATATGTGGTTTCTCCCTGGGCCACCAAAAAAAAATTCAGAGATCACTGGAGTAATCTCAGAAAACCCGATGTTTGATTTCATATGAGATTCCAAGAAATAGAAAATACCCTATTTTCTTTAGGATATTTGCTTCTATGTTTATGAATAGGATTATGTTGTGATTTACTTTTCTTTTCTTCTTTCTTTCTTTTCTTTCTTTCTTATATTCACGGGTTACTCTGGTCATTGCTCAAGGGACAATATGGTTGCTAAGGATTGAACCCGGCTTGGCTCTGTGCAAAGCCAGAGCCCTACTCACTGTACCATCATTCCAACCCCTATGACCTAATTTATTATTTTATAAGTGAAGGGGCCTTGATGAGCAAAACAACTAATTTTGAAAAGACCTAAAATTGACCCGTTTTCATCCAACTTGATCCATGCTTTTTCTTTGTATCATCTCTAAGAATCTTTGCCTATACCATAATCATGTAGATATTGATCATTTTATTTTCTAATGTCTGTATAGCTTCAAGGTATAGTTTAGATTTATAATATTCCATCATAACAAGACATTTGTTTTGCAAACCCAAAATATCACCTAAGATATCCCATAGGGTATGAAACACTCCACCATCCTGATCTTATTTATTCCCCAACCTGACTTCTTGCTCAACTCTCTCCTCAGGGCCTTTTTTTTTAACTTTATATTCGTTAGGCTATAAGTTATGGTATTCAGAATGATTGGAGACTGTAAAATAGAAAAAGTAGTTTCACTGCTCCTCAAGGTGATGGTACATGAAGATAGTGTTGAATAAAAATATAGAATATAAAGACCACGGCAAGGCATCTCTAGCCCCTTGGTCTGGTGGGTCTAAAGATGCAGGATAACGATGGAGAAATAATTCACATGTAGTCAATTAAGATATTCATTGGAGTCAACTCGCTTTATTTCTCACAGCTTTTCTCTGCCACGTGCTCATTTTGCTGAGTTCTCCCGAAGTTGCCTATCCTAATCTTTCTCATTGAGTTCTGTCTCTCCCATGTTTTCACTTCCCCCAAAGTCAGCACCTTTCTTTATTATCTGGGGGTGGAGTGGGGGGGGGGAGGCCCTGTAATCCAGGTGTGGTTTTACATACCAAAAGAAGATTTTAGGGAAACAGGAAGTTTGGGGGAAGGGTTCACTTTATAGGGCAGTACTGTCACAGGAAACTTGACTATGCAGAGGTAGGAGGAGCAGATAAAGAAGGCCTTTCTCTTGGGTTGGATTCTGAGATTAGCCAGCACGATGTCCATATATAACACCAGTGCTAGGCAGCACTTGACACTGAAATTTAGGCAGAAGTGAAAATTTATTCTCTAGCAACAGAAAATTAAATTAAATACAATGAAGAACCTAAAACATTTGTTTTAAAATTTTCTAAAACATTTAAATCATTAAACCCAAAGGCTGGGGCCAGAGTGGTGGTGCAAGTGGTATGGCATTTGCCTTGTACGTGTAACCTGGGATGGACCGGTCCCATATGGACTCCCAAGCCGGGAGTGATTTCTGAGCGCATAGTCAGGATTAACCCTTGAGTGTCACTGGGTGTGGCCCAAAAAGCAAACAAAACAAAATAAAACAAAACAAAAACAAAACACAAAAAACCCAAAGGCCAGAGAGAGATAGTGAGACAGAAGAGCAGGAATTTTGCTCCGTATTTGGCCTACCAGTTTTCTATACTCAACATCCCATATGATCCTGTGAGGATCATATCATCATATGATTCTCATCAGGAGTGATGCCTGAGTGCAGTCAGGAGTAACCCTGAGCACCGTTTGGTGTGACCCCTGAAACCAATAAATATGTAAATTATAAAAATCAAAAGTGGAGAATTAATATAGGATTCATTTAAATATGGCAAAATTTCTATTATGATATTGCTTGCTGCTCTTCCTCTCCCCTTTTATGACTTATGAGACAAATCTCAGATTTGATCTTATAGAGTAGAAAATATTTTAAAAGCATACATTAGAATTATTTTGATTAACAATGTATTCCCTATAGAACACTTCTATAGTTACATGGATATTCCACTGCAGACTCTACTTCAAGTGCCTATTCTACAGAATCATTCATTCTTGCAAGTTCTATTAGTGTTTCCAGGCTCTTTGATTATCCATAATATATTTTGACTTTTAACGATATTAATCTTTTTTTATTTGTTTTTGGGCCACACTCAGTGATATGCACTCAGAAATCACTCCTGGCTTGAGGGAACAACATGGGATTCCCAGGATTGAACCAAGCAATATCCATCCTGGGTCATTTGCATGCAAGGCAAACTCCCTACCACTGTGCTATCACTCCACCCCCAGTAGTATTAATCTTTTAAAGAAATTATGGGACCCAGGGGGATAGCATGGAGGTAAGGTGTTTGCCTTTCATGCAAATGGTCATTGGTTCAGATCCTGGTGCCCCATATGGTCCCCCGTGCCTGCCAGGAGCAATTTCTGAGCATTGAGCCAGAAGTAACCCCTGAGCACTGCCGGGTATGACCCAAAGCACCAAAAAAAA
>PVKC010011888.1:0-24245 GCA_004027635.1 Crocidura indochinensis | reverse complement strand
AAATCACATTTCAAAAGGAAAACTGCTTCCCAGGCCTAGTGACCCTCACACTGGACGCTGCTCAGAGGATTTGGAAAGCTATTTACAAATGCATCCTGACTGATAATACAGAAAAGAACTATCGATAGGAAACATTCAATCTGCATAATGAACAGCCATCTAGGAGTCTACTGAGAGTAGGGGTTCAGAGAGTGAAGGTTGGCCTGGGGTGCTTAAGTGTGACTGGAGTCATTCACCACCCAGAGGAAATTACATTTTTAAATCAAAGATTAAGATGAACCAATCACTATTGAACTTTCTGCCAATCACAACGGTAGTGATAGAAAACCTCATAAAGAGGACCTGAGTGGTGAGTAGCCAGCCTCTTTTTTCTCCACTAAAGGTTTCCTAGTAACTCCCTCGAAAGATACTGTTGCTTCTAGGTCTGTGTTCCCTAAACAGCACTTCTGTAGCTCAGAATAAATATTCAGTTGTAACTATAGTACTACTGGACTTAAAAGCTCCCATTGTAAGACACAGCTGCTGCAACCTTGGGTTCTCTGGCAACAGTCCATTATTCCCTGTGAAGTCTTTTGCTGTATAGTATTTCCTCATACCTTAGTTTTCCTTCTCTTCAAACTTTAATGGCATCAAGATAGTTATCTTATATGGACAAAAACAAACAAACAAACAAATAAACAACTCCACTGAAAACAGCTAGTATTGTATTCACACTACCTGGTGAAGGCTCAGGTTTGTGCCTTCCAAACCATGGAAGATCTATAATCACCCAGAGTCTGTACTGCAAGTGACACATTATGTGCATTCCAGAGTAATGGAACTGGTCTATGCCTTGCAGTGAAAGGAGTCCACAGATCATTCATACACAGGTGTGACATAGAATGTCAAAGGTGCTCTAAATTTCTTAGACCCACTCTCAATTTCTGCACTACCTTCACGTGAAAAGCATCAAAACACTAGGCTAGGCTCCTAGGCTCACTGTTGGAACACCTCATTTCTAAATGACCCAGTTGCAAATGCATTAAAAGTAGGGTTTTAGGGGGCCGGAGTGATGGCACAGCAGTAGGGCATTTGCCTTGCACGCAGCTGACCCAGGATGGACCTTGATTCAATCCCCTGCATCCCATATGGTCTCCCAAGCCAGGAGCGATTTCTGAGCACATAGCCAGGAGTAACCCCTGAACATCACTGGGTGTGGCACAGAAACCAAAAATAAAAAAAGAAAGAAAGAAAAAAAAGTAATATTTTAGGGGCCGGAGAGATAACACAGCAGTAGGACATTTGCCTTGCACACTGCTGACCCAGGACAGACCTGGGTTCGATTCCTGGAATCCCATGTGGTCCCCCAAGCCTGCCATGACAGATTTCTGAGTGCAGAGCCAGGATGACCCCTGAGTGCTGCCATGTGTGGCCCAAAAACCAACAAAAAAGCAGAATTTTAAATTTTGCTCCATTGAGAACCAAGAAAGCTGTTTTATTGGGCATATTATTATACATGCAGAAAACTAAAGAGTTTGATCAATGTTTACTAAATGGACACAACTTTATCATCAGCATGCAATCAACATATAGGACACAAACAGATTCAAGACTCTTATCATGCTCCTTTCTTTGCCTCCCTCATGCCCAGTCAGTCAAACATCTATCCTGAATTGTGAAAGCATAGATTAGTGGCATCTGGCTTTGAAATTAAACAGAATTGTACAGTGTGCTGATTATGCTTGTGAGATTCATGCAGGCTGTTACATATCATACATTCTCATCCAGTGGTCATCCAGTTTTCTATCACTTACTCAGAGCTAACCCTGGGTCTGTGTAACTCCAAAGTCTGTGTTCTTTATACAATATGTGCTGCCTCACCTGAAGGCACACTTCACTAACTGGGTTCATGCATACCTTTAATAATTTGCTCTTTCACCATCCTTTCCTTCATTTGCATATTGTAATCTAAAATATATTCTTGTATTCTAAAATATTTTTGAGTATAGCGGCTAGGCACACATAAATACAATCTGGACCCATTCCTCAAGTGGCTTCCATTCCAGAATTGTGTTCCATCTTACGTTACCTGTTCCCACACTGAACAGGAAAGCTGACTTCTAGCAGAGAAGGAAAGACACTGACTTTATTTCAAACATAGGTTTGGTGCTAATTCTGTCATGGGCTCCTAACTTTGCAGGAAAGGATATCATGTCTTCCTCCTGTATTAAGCAGTTTCAGGTATATTAGAAAGGCTGGAAATTATGTGGACCAAAGTGAACCTTGAACAAAAGCATGGTTACTTTGCAAGCCCAGTCTGCACACAAAACATCCATTATGTAGATCCCTAAAAAACTCTATCACAAATTCTCTCTGCCTTTCTCTGAGGCAAGCACTGGAAATGGCTGCCTCTCTGCAGCAGGGCTCCTTCCATGGTCCTTGCAAACATTGCTTGTTAATTATCATGCCTGGGGACAGGACTGACAGGGATAGAGCCTGTCCAGACCCTCAGGCTCCTCAAACAATACCTTTCAGCAGACATCCCAAGGGATCCCACTCCACTAGCATCCAAAGACTTGAGAGCACACCAGTCATTAGCTGCTTTCTGTTCTCTTCCCTCTATCCTACTGCTGGTGTCTCCTAAACTCAGTAATTTTCTCTGATTCAATGCTTTGTCTCAAGGTCTGCTTCTAAAAAGCACTCCACAGAGACCAAGGAAGTGATCAGGGTGTTATCTCAGGGCAGAATGGAAATGGCACAGAGGATGTTAGTAGTCAGAGTTCAGCTCAGGGAACAGTTCTGTAGCTTAGGCAGAGGGAACCAATCAGGCCCATGAGAATAGAAGGAGAAATGGTCCATGGGTAACAGAACAGTGACCACAAGGCTAAGTTATAATTTCCATGTGAGGCTGGATGCTAATTTTCTCTCAAGGTAGAAGGGAGATGTTCAGAAAGCTTTGTCTGTGCCCAGGGAGTTTCATCCACTCATGGAGAAAAACACCCTCATGCAGCCTTTTGCATTCTGCTTTAGTCCCCTGCACAGGTGGGTGGCAACTACATTGATATACAGATGCTGGGAGGTAAAACTCATCCCTTATTTACTAGCCAATTCCTTTCCTGCGCTCCAAATTCAATCCAAGAGCGACTCAATTTCCACTGGGCTGTCAATATAATATACCGTGCTCCCCTGCTCTCCTAACCTTTCCTGGTATTACAGGAGCCTCACTTACTTGTAATGAAACACTATGAATAAATCAATGTATGTTAATATAGCGTGCCTTCAATTTTTTATGAAGGGCTTCACCAAATCTAATTCCCACTGCTTTGTCAGAATCAGCCTCTGAAAAATTTAACTTGCAAGTTTTACGAAGTTAGTGGGGAATTGTGCCGGGTAGGGAGAGAAGGAAGGTGAGAAAAATGGAGTAGGATGGCGCAATGGCTGCAAAATGCCTAATGCAATGTACATCTTATTTTGGAAGTGGGAAGGAGGAAGATGTATAAAAATATCAATGGTAAAGAATTAGTGAGAGAGCATGTTGAGCTGCATTTCAACTCTATGCTCTGAGGACAAAACAAAAGAGTCAGGGATCACTCTGGGTCTCTTCAGGTTGCTCAGTGGGGTCCCCAGTAGCAGCCAGTTGAGACAATTCATCAGTTCCCCATCAGTTAGCATCAAAACAGAAACTGTTCCCATAGTCTCAGGAGTTCATCCTATCCTTCTCTCCCCTTAAGTCATTTTTGTTTTGTTTTGTTTTTGGGCCACACCCAGCAGTGCTCAGGGGTTACTCCTTGCTGCCTGCTCAGAAATAGCTCCTGGCAGGCATGGGGACCATATGGGACACCAGGATTCGAACCAACCACCTTTGGTCCTGGATCGGCTGCCTGCAAGGCAAACGCCGCTGTGCTATCTCTACAGGCCCCTCCCTTTAGTCATTGTTGTGACAGCCAGAGGTGGCACACTTGGAGATCACACACTTATTGTGGTGCTAAGAATCATCAGGAGAATGCCAGAAAAGGAAGAAGTGGGCAGTATCTCTCTGCCACTGAGCCATGTCCAGACCTTCAGATCTCACACTCTTGCTGTGATTCTTATCAGCACAGCAGGTGCTATCTCCCCACTCTCCCTCTTGTATTCTAAGATTTAATTCAATACAAAGAAGCCATGGTTTCTTTTGCCTGGGCCTTTGCATCAGACACTCTGTCATCTTGAGTACTTTTTCCTCCCATGTTGCCTCACCTTCACCTAATCAATAAGTCAACAGACTGAACTCTCAGTAAAATAGCACTCTTCCTGAGCATGCTCTGTTTTGGTCCTCCTAATTTTATGTTCCCTTTGGGGCTTTCTTCTTTAAAAAATGGGGGGAGGGGAGTGATAGAGAGTACTGAGTAGGGCATTTGCCTTGCATAGAGCTGAACTGGGTTCTATTCCTGGCACTCTGATTCCTGAGTCTTCCAGGAATGATTTCTGAGTACAGAGCCAGAAGCAAGCCCTGAACACAGCCAAGAGTTATCAAATACTAAAAAAAAAAAAAAGTACATATATTTATTTCTTTTTATTAAGCTGCCTTTCTACCAGATGATAATGTAAAGCTCCTAAAGTTATGTTCTATTGCAATAAAGCTTTATTAGGACTCAGTGCCACTATCCATATATGCATTGCCTAGTGTTGCTTCCACACCACACCTGCAGAATTAAGTGGCTGCAGAAGAGTCTCTAAGGTTGGCTCAGTGTGAACTATTCTCTGGCCCTTTCTAGAAAATCTTTGCTGATCCCTAAAGTAGGTCTTAGGTTCAGAGAGGACAAGGATCTCATTTGGTATTTGTTCCTCTTTTCATCCGAGTGAATGTTCTGCCTAGATGCATGACTTGAGCAATGTTTTTAATCCTTCTGAGTCCCAGTTATTCAAACATAAAAGAACAATTCTAATTTAAATTTCTGTTCTGATGTTGCTGAATCTCAGCATGATACCCTTGTCAGGAAGCTCAATGGTTTGGAAGGATTGCTCCAGAGATCCATTGAATGACTTTAGCTTCTGCATAAGCATCAAGGCAATAGCTCCATGACACCTTCAGAACAGATAGCCCTTCTAATCTAGACTAAAGTAAGAAGACTCCTAGACCAGGAGTAGGAAAGGCAGAAGGAGGGAATTACCTGGAAGTATCCAACAGACAGCACTTGTTTGCATCTTAAATAAGTAGAGATTGAGCCATACTTGCTGAGCCACTGAGCTAGGTAAGACTAAAGTAGTTCCATGCTTGAGAGAGAAAGTGAATACGTACCAGGAGTGAAGAAAAGATATGAAATAAAATAAGGCTGATGAAAGTGGCCAGAGCTCAGAAATAACCAGCCTGAAGTTGTACTGCATCTCAAAATCCACTATTTTGAAGCATAAAATGTACCAAGTACTGTGAGTGGTTATGCTATAAAAAATTACCTCATTTAATCCTTAGGAAACATAGCATCGATTGCATTATTAGGCCAAAAGAGAAGTCACAGATCTCTGACTCATGCTCCTATAACATCATCTTTCTGGTACTTAAAAGTGGCACTAATACATAGTAGAGAAATTAAATCCATTATTGGATGTTTTGGAAGAATCATAGGGGTTATGTATAAAGTTTACCCATCATCTGTCACAAAGATAAATTAAGTCAATACCTATCCATTTTCCAGAAGCATCATCTTAGGTTAACATCAGGACTTCATGATACTATACTGTTTTCACTCTAACCATTTGGGGCAGAATGAGTAAGCACCCAAAGTTATCCATGCCATCTGTTCTTCCCTTTCTCAAATGTCTTCCAGTTCCTACTCTGAAGGTCTCAGCATACTCAAGTTTAACAAGCTAACAATAAAATAGACCCTTCTGTTTAGTTCACTGTATATGTATAAAGGGTTGAATTAATTTTATTTCTCCCCCTTAAACTCAAAAAGTCAAACTAAAATTTCTTCTTTTGGCCCCTCTGTAAATGCATTACAGAACTGGGCTCTGTTACCCTTAGCTCTGAAGAAAATATAACAAAAGGTTCCCTGTTCAATGTAATCTCTTATTGGAAGTACAGTGTTGGTCCTTTGGTTTTCAGACAAGTTAGGATAGAAATTTTAATAATTTCCTTCTAAGAACAATGCAAATATACAGAAGGCTGCATTTGCCTGTCGCTTCTTCATCCCAGGTCTCTCCTCTTAGAGAACAGAGGTCTGTGATATGAACAGAAATGTGATGATGACCATATATTACACTGTCTGAAGTTTCTAAAGCACTTGAGCCTACTGAAGAGTGTGGAACTTGCCAACTTTGTGCACAGATGGATACTTCTTTGGTTTCTATAGCTATAAACCTATACTGTTCCTAAACAGAGTTTCCTTTCCTTTTATGTCCTATGGCAATGGAGTGTGAAACCCCCCTATTAGGAGTAAAAGAACTAGTCCACTACCTACTTGAATCAGCTTCTTCAACTGGGGTCCTGGCCCCAAAATCTGGCTCTTTTAACCAACAGAGGACTTTTGACTTCCTGACTTTCCATGTGAAACTTGATCGGTAGTGTAGAACAATACTTTGATACTGTTATTTATTCCTACTCCCCCCACATTTTTTCTAAGGAAGAGGGGGCATATAAGGAAAAAAGACTCTTATGGCTCTTGGACAGCCATAAGTCAGCTACTGTTCTTTTAAGGGTGAAGATGTCAATTACTAGTCGTCCCATCCCCTGTAACTGCAGCTAGAGGGCAGGTGGCCCATATTGCTCCTGATGAATGGTTCCTGCTGCATTACTGGAGAAACTGTTTACCAGACTTCCAGCTCCTACCTTTCTTACTACTCAGACCCTACTGCTCAGGTCCATGTGCAATGATGGGGTGTGGAGGATACATCAATCTTAGTCCATTAAATTTTAGTCCATTATAAAACTAACTCATATTGAAGAATGGCTTCACTATTAACAAGTGGTAGTGACACAGAAAGACAAGAAAGGATGGATAAGCAGTCAGGGGTAGGAAGGAATAATGAAACTAACTTCCTAAACACTGGGAGACTGAATACAAGGCTTTTGCAGGAGCAAAAACTTCTGTGGAAGAACTTGGGGATTCCAGGAAAAAAAATAGGGAATAGTCAATAGCACAGATATAAATTCTTGGTCTTGCTTCATAAACGTGAACAACTTTACAAGATATTAACAAGTGGGAAAGTTGTGTGAAGGACAAAAAACCCACAATGCAATTTTCTGTAATTTTATGATTGTGAAATCAACAACCATAAGAAGCAAGCTAGCTTTGGGTACCTGTGAGGGCTTTGTGGCTACAGGTTAAAATATACTAATATTTAAAGCTTGACTCCAAGCACTGAGGAGTCTCCATAAACTTCCAGTCAAAGGACAGAGATATGAGTTCTTAAGATACAGTTATGATGATAGAGAGACAGCTTCATGGGTGAAGCACATGCTCTGCATATAGGAGGCTGGGATTGATTCTTAGCATTGTATGTTTCTCAAGCACTTCTGGGAGTCATCCTCCAGCACTGAGTCAGTAGAAGTCAGTAGTCAATAGAAGCCTCTGGGGCCGGGCGGTGGCGCTGGAGGTAAGGTGCCTGCCTTGCCTGCACTAGCCTAGGATGGACCTCGGTTTGACCCCCCAGTTTCCCATATGGTCCCCCAAGCCAAGAGCGACTTCTGAGCACATAGCCAGGAGTAACCCCTGAGCGTTACCGGGTGTGGCCCAAAAACCAAAAAAAAAAAAAAAAAATAGAAGCCTGTAAGAACTATCATATATTTCACTTAATCTGAAAAATAAAAGTCTTTCCCATAGAGTAAAAATGTCAATCAGACAAGATTGGGTGCATTCAGGGTGGTATGACTGAAACCCAACTATAATCATGTTTGTAATCACAGTGTTTAAATAAAGACATATGTACATGTATGTATATATGTGTATGTATATATATATATATAAAGAATGTCAATCATATTGAGAGGAATGTGGCAAAAAACAGAGTGAAGGAAGAGGATGTTGGAACAATGTTCTTGGGCAGGACAATCACTGGCCAAAGGATAAATAGTTTTGTGCAAATAAGAAAGACTCTCTTCTCTAGACAGATTCAGACCACTCCATTAAATCCCAGCCCCCACTACTTCAACTATATGAGTGAGGGTGATGATGAGAAGGAAATGATGCCATTCAGAATGGCTAGTCACATTCCTTCTAATAACAATAATCCAAGATTAAGGATGTCATCCCCTCAATGAAAATTCAGTACACAAACAAGGCAGCCATTCAGGACAAATCTGCTTTGAGATAAGGTCAGGCAATCTTGATTAAAATACTCAAGCTTGAAGGCAAAGTATCGTCATTGAAAGGAAGATACAGAGTGATACAGTCATGCTTGTATAGAACACAGTGTCACTGGGCCAGGAAGGTGGACCAATAGACTGAAGCACATGCTTTGCATGCTGGAGTCCTAGGTTCCATTTTCCAATCGACTACTAAAGCAACTAAGTGTGGTCCCCAAACCAAAAACAAAACAAGGAGTAGTACTTCTAAATTCTCTATACAAAAATCGCATCATTTGAGAGCTTATTTGAGGTTCAGGTTCTTGGGCCCATTCTGATTCTATTGATCAAGATGTCTGAGGTGGCTGGGGCCCAGGGATTTGCATGTTTTACAAGTTCTCAGCTGACTCTCATGTGCTTAAAACCTGGTGTAGTAAACTGTGTGGAAATGAATGATTAAACTGACTAGAGCAGATGTCTTGAAACTTATTTGGCCTATTTCCCCTTTTTAGAAAACAAACAAAAATATCACTCAGGCCTGCTCCTGGCCTAAAGCTACTACTATTCTCCCTAATGCCAGCACACTAGGATGGTACAATAGGGAGCTAAAATAGGGTCCCTATGGTATAACTCTCATCCTGAGGGAAGGAGGAAAGGTTCAGCTGAGTCAAGAGGCTGAGAGGAAGGAGAGAGAGGAATAAGTTTAAGGAGACTGAGTCTTGGGTGTAGGCGGAGGTCCTTAGGAATGCAAGAGCAGGATGAAGCCAAAATACAGTTCCAGGCCTAACTCTTGCTGTGACCTTCAGAAAGAAATGTGATATGTTTGGGAGAGGGACCCATTGCACCTCAGTCCTGAGGAAGTGGTATTGAAATCCAGACCCATCTTTTACCAGGTGCTGAATGAATTCCATGTGGTTTGGGGACCAACCAGGGTATTGTTCTGATGACCTGATGGGCAGTGATCCCCTGGATAAAGTCTGATGGCCTTCTCTGGCTCCCAAAGCTCTGGATGTAGGCCCAGCCTGTGGGTAGGGGCTGCCTCCTTGGGAGAGGTCTTTTCTGAACCTATCTGCACAGGCAGTGATGCCCAGCTTAGCTGGACATGGAAGATGTGTAGCCAGCCTGAGGAAATCATGTTATATTTAGCGGGAACTCCCTCCACTCCCACAGATCTAAAAAGCGAAACTCTGAGGGAAGTCGGCTTGTTTGCCCAACATGGGCTTTGCTGATTTTCTATCAATACTGTGCTCTCTGACTTTAGCTAGCTTCCCGATGGCTCTGGGATCAAAAACTAGAAGAAAGCAAGCTCAGAAGCTGGCTGATCAGGATCATTAGTATTCACCAGCCAGCCAACCTGCAAGGTTGGCCAGTAGGTTATAATGAGGAGAACTAACATTTATTGATGCTCACCATGCATGCCTCAACCTCTCCCCCAAATCACCACCCACTTTCAGCTCCTGACTGACTTCAGGTGAAGGTATTCTTGTCAATACTGGTGCCCTGTCAGCACCACAGCCCCTCCCATCCTTCCCAGGACTTTTCAAGTTCCCTCCCTGCTCCCCAGGGGAGGGCTGTTCTGAGAGTTTCTCTCTTTCCAAAAGCTCTGAATTTCAAAGACACAGTCAGATTCCTTTAACAGGGCCACCTTCATCTCTGATGGTGCTAAGCTCTTTCTTCCTAAACTGTCATAATGCAGCTTAATATATGAAGCTTAAACCTCCTCTCAGCTTTTAATCTCACGCTGGGGTGTCCTGGGTGCTATGATTTTGTTATTTTCACAGAAACCTTCTCGCTTAATGAGTCTGCCTAGTGATATTCCCAATTGCTTTTCCTCTGCATGGCAATATTTCTTGGGTTTCTAAATGTAAGCTGCTTGCCTTCCAACTTCACACTCAACTGATTTCTGTTCTGCTAAGTTTAACCTGGTTAAGGCGTTAAGTTGCCATGCAAAATTTCTCTCCAGTTGGCTCTGGGCATGGCATGGGGATGCGAGACAAGTTGAGTAAGCCTGGGACTCTGTTGTCTGGCATCTTGCAGTTTGCAGCTCTGACACCAGTCCTACAGAAGAAACTGCTGGAGGAATTCATTGGAGGTAAGGACTGGAGTCTATGTAGTCAGGAGTTGCTTAATTACAAGGCTGAACTATTGCTAGAGAATCCCGTTTTTGTACAAATACCAACAAACTGATTTATACTAACCAAGATGGTCCAGCCTTCCACAACACACCTAAACTTTCCTTGAGACTATCGTATAGATATGCTCCTATTACTAAGAAAATCATATGGTGTGCGGTGATACCCATTGCTGTCATAACTACTAGCACCAAGTTTGACACAGAGTAGAATTTAATTAAATTTACTGAACAGATGAGGGTAAAGAATTATGACAAAAGGCGAAAAAGATAGTACAAGGATTAAAACACGTGCCTTGCATGCAGATATAACATATAACCCCTGACACTACTAAATAGTGCTTCAAGTATCATCAGGGGGATTCTGAAGGCCTCTGAACACCACTAGCTATCATCTAAAAGACCTACTGAGGAGACCCTGGTGATCCCCCGCACCTTAGCACCAGAACAGCACCAATTCAAGGCCTTTATGTTGAACTTTCAGCATGGTTGATTGAGGGTCAGTGAATTGAAAATATTCAATATTAAAAAAAATTAAGTTGAAAGGAAAAGAAAGTATGAAAATGTAACACACTCAGATGAGATTTGAAATGAGTTCACTCTGACACCAAAATCTAGCACTTTCACCCAGCCCAGTTACCTGTCCTCTTTCCCAGTGTGTACGTGTGAGACTGGCTGTAGATGCCTGCCACTTTCAGACAAGGTTTGTGGGGTTCTCTGTTGACCCTTTCCCCTACAAAAGAGGCTAGTAGTCGAGTCCTTTCTCAATTCAAGTAAGTATTTAATAATTCACGAGCTCTCATGGGAGGCATTCTTACTCATGGCCTTCAGTTTCCTAAATTTCCTTGTATATCTAAAATGTTTTTTCCATTTTGAGACCATGTAATACGTCGTCTTTAAATAAAATAATTATTTAAAAAAGAAAAAAATAGTGTCTTCTGTGTCTAGGAAGTCTCCCTACTAATCTTGTAATCTTTCTGTAAGTCCAAAATTAAAATACATTAAAATCAACAATAGCAACACAGTGTTTATTTCTACACACCAGTAGGCTAATTGGGTCAGAAACTAAAACTGAACTATGCTCCCTGTCTCTTTGTAGAAATTAATTAGAGCACTAATAATAATAGGAGTTAATTTTTACTGTCATTCGATATTTACCAGGCCATGTCAAGCATACATTACCCATGTAACCTTCCCATGTTTATGAGCCTATTACATATTACATGATTGTTCCTCATCCCCATTTTACAAATGGGGAAACAAGACCTTGGAAAAGCAGGTCACTTTCTAGGTTCTCCCAGCTAGTGAGAGGCAGAGCAGGTTGGAACCACACAGAATGAATCAGAGCTGCCTACTTAACTGGGTACCTGGCTAGCATCAGGCAGCATGGCCAAGCCAAGGAGATGAGAAACCATGTTGAAAGGCCAGCTGGAAAGTAAACATACTTGGAAAAAGGCAGGATGAACTCTTGGCTAAAGAACTGGGGATGGGAAACCAAGTACAGGGAAGCAGAAGCAGGTTTTGAAGGAAAAGAGGGGCCTCTGAAATGCATGTCAGAGACCTGAGCACCCACCCAGCAGAGCTATGGCAGAAAATATTTTGTTGGTCCTGATGGGTAGGGTGCAGGGTGTGAAAGCTTATTTTTGGCCAGACCTCCTTCTTTCTAAAAGATATTAAAGCTGTGTTTTCTCCCTTCTTGCTCATTCAAGCCTGTCTTCTGTTGATCTTCAGGGAGAATACCATCATTTTTTTGTTTGCTTGTTTGTTTGGTTCAAGTGATATTCGCCCAGGAGCAGACATACTACTGGCACCATTGCTATTTGGGAAATGGTCATTTCTGTATCAACAAGCCAAACTAGGAATCCTAGTGTCTCCTTTTTTGCAGTGACCTCAGGCCTGAGGCTGAGTCCAGAAAATCCCCACAAAGGAATCATCTGCACTTACAGAACACTTAAGAATTGGGACTCTAACAAGTGAAGAAATGACTCTAAGGTCACAAGGTAAGTGGGTCTCCTCTGAGACAAAGATGTTTGATAATGAAAGAACTAGGAGTGACTCAGAAAAGTTAGACCAATTGATGCCAGTGCTTCCTCCTACCATGCCTTCATCTGCATCAGCAGCACCAATACAGCAGAAAACTGAATCTCATGTTTCCTAGAACAGCCCTTAAAAAATTAAATAGGGGCCCGGAGAGATAGCTCAGTGGCGTTTGCCTTGCAAGCAGCCGATCCAGGACTTAAAGTGGTTGGTTCGAACCCCAGTGTCCCATATGGTCCCCCGTACCTGCCAGAAGCTATTTCTGAGCAGATAGCCAGGAGTAACCCCTGAGCACAGCTGGGTGTGACCCAAAAACCAAAAAAAAATTAAAATAGGGGGCCGGAGAGATAGAATGGAGGTAGGATGTTTGCCTTGCATGCAGAAGGACAGTAGTTCAAATCCCGGCATCCCATATGGTCCCCTGAGCCTGCCAGGAGCAATTTCTGAGCATAGAGTCAGCAGTAACCCCTGAATGCTGCTGGTTGTGACCCAAAAACCAAAAAAAAAAAAAATTAAAATAGTGCTGGAGACTGCTCAACAAGTTGAGCACATGCTTTGCCAACTGGAGAAATCGATTCTATCTCCAGCATTATATAGCCCCCGGAACACAAGGCTGGAAGTAGCCCCTGAGCACCACCATATGTGGCCCCCAAAACGAAACCAATGAAGAATAAATAGAAGCAGGTGAGTTCATTTTACACATTGATTATGGTGCTGCAATCGGTGTTAATTAAGTCACATTCGGGGCCCGGGAGATAGCATTGCCTTTCATGCAAAAGGTCATCGGTTCGAATCCCGGTGCCCCATATGGTCCGCCGTGCCTGCCAGGAGTAATTTCTGAGCATGGAGCCAGGAGTAACCCCTGAGCACTGCCGGATGTGACCCAAAAAACACACACAAAAAAAATTAAGCCACATTCAAGTTGAGTTGCTGGCAGAAGTTCCCGAATCAACTCATTAATCAAGATATCCAAAATGTTTCAACACAGCAACACAAAAATTTTTAATAGGAGCCATGTTCAGGGAGTTAAGGGAGAGGATGCCCTAGAAGCTACTCTTAGTGATATTCTGGCTTCTACTACAGACCTGGTGTTTGGTACTTAAAGGCCAGCGGGGCACACCTGGAGGTATTCTAGGTCAAATACCATGACCACATTATAATCGGGGATCCAACCCTGAGCCACCCACATAAGTATGCATTCGTCCTTTTGAACCTATTCTGGAACTTCTCTACAGAATTATTAAGAAGCTATTTTTCATTCCATTGTCCTTCTAAGTACTTGAAATCTGGTGTGTATTTCACACTTCCAACATGGTTTGATTTGGACTAGTTGATTTCCACTGTGTGTAAGTTGGAAGCCAGGAGCTGGTAGACGAGGGCCTTGCAAATGTTTCTTTGTTTTTGGTTTCTCACTAGAATTCCTGGCAACCTGTTTAGACATTTTCCTCATTAATTTCCCCAGGACACTTTAATTCCACAGTGTTTAGAGTATAACTCAACTGGTGGGTATTTTATGAAAATGCCAATACAAAGATTCTATTTTAAACCTCTACCACCCTCCGCAGCCAATTTTTGCCTCTGAAGGAGC
This sequence comes from Crocidura indochinensis, assembly GCA_004027635.1. Lineage (NCBI taxonomy): Eukaryota > Metazoa > Chordata > Mammalia > Eulipotyphla > Soricidae > Crocidura > Crocidura indochinensis. Next base: position 10,250 of record PVKC010011888.1, on the reverse strand, counting down.
AGCAGCCCCCTGCCCTGTGTTAATAATGCATGGTCTCTAATCAATAGAAAAATACTTTGGGTCCTTATAACAAGAGGATTATTAGTAAGCCCTTGGGCAGTGAATTCTTATTGGCATAGTGGGGTGCAATGCTGAGTGAGGGGGCTCAGATCTAGTAACTCTGTGAACTGGAGGTTTCACTGTGTGACTCCCTCCCACAATGTAGGTCAACCCTTAAGAGGATGGACTCTTCAGCCTGGTGATCATTCCAGGGGTGGGTATTATTGGTCCTCTGTGCATCAGGGGAATTCCATTTGGGAAGGTCCCAAAGGGCCAGCTCAATCCTTCCTTCTAGCATTCCATCTGAAACTGGACTTGAAATTGATGTTCACAGACAAGATTGGAGGGATTGGAGGCATATCCCTTGATTGGAGGGATAGCTCTGGTTTCCTAACACCAGACCATGCTTTTCTTGCCTTCTCGTGCATGACCACTGGTAAATGGATGGTACCCATGTTAGTTCTAGGTGCAAAGACATATGGTCCATATTCCATTTCCATTTTTTAATTCCATTTCATTCCCTTTTTTCCTAGCCCCTGTTCTACAACTGAGGGGTTGTTAACATGAGTTATGGTGATGTCTCCACTTCCATAAATCCATGCCCAGGGGTCTCTTTCAGTCATGGGAAGCATTGAAATGATAATCAGCTCCCTAACAGACCTGATTATGAGAAATACCCTAGAGAAATAGACATTTACTCCTTAGCTGTAACTCCAGGTCAGATCAGAGGTATAGGGATCAGAATCCCCAACCAAGATCTTGGAACCTGGAAAAACATGTTGATATATGGGTTCCACTTCTGTGTTCCCAGAAAGAGCCACAGAGCATAGACTTGAAAGCCTAACTCCCAATAAACTCTCCCCAATCCGGGTCTTCCTTCCTAGCACCACTGGCTGAGCTGGGGAAGATGGGAACTAAGTTTAGACAGGAAACATAAAGACAAATACAGAATACTGAGAAGGTGTACAAGAAGATGAGCACTGTTTTTCCAGCACAGGCAATCCTAACCTGGACCTCAGGAGTAGGGAGCTGAGAGGAAGATTCTGAAGGCTATTGGAAGCACAGACTCTGAAGAGGGGTGACCCCAAAGTTTGGGCAGTGTGGCTTTTATTCTCCAGAAAGCCTGAGATCTTATAACCTAGCTCTATTCTAGTGAGGGACTGGGGATGGAGACCAGCTAAGCTAATATTGAAATAAATCTAACTTCTCATAAAGGTAACTCCTGGAATTCCAATTTCCCATCAAGATGTGGAATTCACCAGTCCCTCAGATTAGCAGAAGGCAAGTCTCTCTTTAACATGGCACTAAAAGGTACTGGGTGGGAGGTGGAAAGAGTCACTCCATCAATTTAGATGAAAGCCTCTTCATTGAAAAATATCAAAATTTGCATGAAAGATGTTTGCTAAAGTAATAGCCGTTGAAATACTCTTTTAAGTGTTCTGAATATAAATATAGAAGCAGTCCCATGAAGATCTGTTTAGATTGGTTTCTTGTCTTACAGGTGTCAATTATCCTGCAATGTGCTATCACACTGCTTTCAGCTGCGTGGAAGCCAGTTTTTTTTTTTTTTTATAAGTTATTGATCTTCTCAGTTTCTGGCATTTTTCTTCAATGACATATTAGAAATGAACTCAGATTTTGTTTTCAAAGAATTGAGAAACAAAAGAGTACTCTAATAAGCAGGCCCTCCGTGCAAGGATGTGTGTGCTGTCTTAAAATGTATTTTGCCTATGGAGAGTTTTAGGAGTGATCAATGTCCTCTGATCCTGAGTCCAGATGCTGAGTATTACCTACCTCTTCTGAATTATAGTTGCCCTTTCTGCATCACCACAGTCCAGGGTAGCTGGATATATAGGCTAATTGCCTTTCATTGCGAAGCAGTTTAAACTGCATTTAAAACCAATACGGTGAGTTGGCACAACAGAATTAGTCCTCTTACAGGCTTGAAGACATCTTTCCTTTGAAGCAGGTGACAGGTTAATCAGGAATCAAGAGAATCAAGTCAGTTTTCAGAGAGGAAAGAGAAATACTCAGGGAAACAGGAAACAAAGAGAATGGAGACAAGAAAGAGGAAGCTGGGTATTGGGTTCTTCATTTGCATGTCCATAACACCAAGTGCTCTCTCATCCACTGCCTTGGATTGCCTGTAGTCATTCTGATATTTATAGTCATATAAACAGATTTTTGTTTGGTCCAAAAGTATATCTCCCTTGGGCGAGAGCACTAACACTGTGGATAGGATTCTGGCCTTGTGCATGGCCAACCCAGGTTAGTTCCCTGGCATCCCATCTGGTTACCTAAGTAACTCCTGAGCATTGCTGTTTATGACTAAACCACATGACCCCGAAAAGTATATCTAATCTAAATAATTGCTCATTCAGACCTATAGTGCTTTCCTTGCTCTTTGCTCAGCAACAAGAGACTGGTTCCCCAGGCTCAGTTGCTGCCTCCAGCTTCCCTCTTCTCTGCATTCTCAACCTGCTTTTCCCCTTCCTATGTCCTACACCATACCTATTATGAGCCATGGATACCCACATTGCAGACACCAAATCACATTGATTCAAGTGGGCACCTGGTGCACCCCAAGGCAGCACAGAACTGAATGTCGATGCCATCATTTTGCTGCCTTGTAAATCCCTGGGGAAAGCAGCCCAGGAAGCAGCTGTGTGGGCTGATAAGGACTTCTCTGCCTTGTCAGGATCCTCAGGTACCAGCGTCAGATAAGGGTAGCAACAGAGGCCAGCACCTATGGCAAATGTGAAATCTTTCCTTTGAGCCACACAGACCCACAGGCATTCCGAACTGCCCTGCCAGGTTTCTCTGTGTGCAGAAAGGTGATGTTCCTGCAGAAAAACAGAGGTTTTCCTAGTCTTTCCCCCTAAATATAGTAGCTTCCAATACCCTTTTCTTGAAATCAATGATTAAAAATGTGGTCTTATTTTATACTCGGTATGAAATTTTAGTAAGTTGCTTAACTGCTTGTTTGCCTCAATTTACCCATGTGTTAAATGGGCATAATGGAGTGCCTATCTCATAGGTCTGAAAGGGGAAACTACTGAAATAATAATCACAAAGCCCTGCAGAACAATGCCTGAAGCATAGCAAGCATAAATTAGATTTAACACTACCATTGCAAAAATATTAGTTCTTCCATGTTTCTCTTTGCTTCAAGCTACCTATCTATGGGCTTCAACGGTTTTTCAGCCTGGTCCCTGCTGCCACTCCCATACTTATGTCAATGGTTATTAGTTCTCCTGGCTTTGTACTTAGATCATGCAAGCCTTTTCCCAATAACTGGTTTGACCCAGCACCACAATTCGGGGCTTATGGACATTCTGATCCTCTGCACAGCATTTCCTCAGACTCTCTTTGAGTTTCAATCTCCTTTTCATTCAGTGTGAACTCTACTGTCATTTCGCCCTTGCCTAGTTATGTCCAATGTGCCTTGGCTGACTCTGAAAGAACCAACAACCTGCACTGCTCCAAGGTATTATTTGTGCTGGTAGACTTGTGAAAAGCAGCAGTGAGCAGGGAGTTGAGCAAGAGATGGGGGTAGATTGATGGGGCTGAAAAGGGGAGCTACACCATTGATTTGGGTGTCACTATTTGCCAAATAAAGCATAACTAAAGGTGTTACCATTTGCCAAGATTTTGTCTTTGTGACACTTGGCCAAATATTGATGTTTCAGTCTTATGCTTCTGGCATCCTCTATATCTTTCCATGATCATATTAATATATATAGGGCACAACAGAGTATACTAAAGGACAGAAAATGATATTTTACATCAAATACTCCAATAAGGTGCCAGAGCAGCGGCACAGCAATAAGGCATCTGCCTTATGCACTAACCTAGGATGGACCTCAGTTTGATCCCCAGGCATCCCATATGGTCCCCAATCCAGGGGTGATTCTGAGCACATAACCAGGAATAGCCCCTGAGAGTCACTGGGTGTGGCTCAAAAACCAAACAAACAAACAATAAAATACTTCCAATAATACTACAATGGAAGCCAAATACCACAGCCCATCTTAAACCTACAATTTCAGGTGCATTTGTTTGCTTTTGCATCACTGATGGGATCAGGACTTATAGCAGTAAAAATCTAGAAAGTTCCCAAGAGGGATAATAGTGAAGTAGTCTCACTTAAATCCCATGGAAAAAGTCTTGGCCTGTTTGACTAGGTTATGATAGGAAAAATATCAGTTAACTCGACCAGTTAGGCATACCTATAAATGCCCTGTATAAATGACACCAGAGAGTTCCTGCTATTCAAATTCTGTAGCCCCTATTTTCCCCCCACAATCACTCACACCACACCAAGCTTATATCTGGTTTTTAGAACTACTGATCTGTTTTTAAAAAATTACAGAGCTTACCTACCCTTGCTGCCCAAATGGCCCGTGGGAAATAACTAAAAACAAACATAAAAAACTCCCCCAAACTACAGTCTGTGTCCCTCTGACCAAGGTATTTCTCAATAAACTTACCCCACTCTTGCCTATCTGTCTCACAATTTGGTAAATTCTTTTTACCAGTCTACCAGTGAAGCCTATTAGGATCTGGCTCTTTCATTGAGGAAGTAAAGTTTGAAATCTTTAAAATTATCAACGGGAAAAGAGGGACTCCACCTTTCAAATATGTGTGCAAATGTAAGTGCCTAAATTGACTTTTGTAAATAATAAAGAGGATTTAAAATGTTTATACAGAGTATTGCTACAGAGAGAATCGTTAGTCAGGGTAATCTGAAAAATGGCAAGAAAATTTGTGCAGTGAGTGGATGATGGGGGAGAAGCCATGTGGGGATCAGATGTGAAGGTATGTTCCATATTTTTCTTTTTCAAGATTGAATGCAGTAATAAGAGTTCCAATCTGTGTAAAGAGAAGACAGTGCCAGAGATGGATGATCTGAGTGACCACTACAGTTACCTCCTTTCTTTTATAATAATTTTTATTTTGACCAAAGTGAATTACATATCTTTCACAGTAGCACTTTAGGTACACATTAACATTGAATCAGGGGAATTCCCACTACCAAAGTTGTCCTCCCTCCTTTCTTTTAAGGCCATTGTCACCATCCCATTTTTCTTTTCTGGCTACCCTGTGCTTCCCTATTCTGGAGATCCCGGATTATGTTTCCAAAGGATCCAATCACAGTAAACATCTGTTCTTGAAAATCTAAGTTTGGACCACTCTTCCTTGATGCTTACAGATTCTAGAAATCAGGCTAAAGGTGGGATGACAGAGGAGCAGAAAACCCAAGAGATATTTCTTTGACCTGGAGTATCCTTGATGCATCTAAGCCCAGGGTATGGGCCTGTTCCAGAAATGCCCAGACAATAATACCAACAGGAAACTCCAGTCTTGTGTACCTCCAATCGAAAGAGTATTCTAAGAGGATATGTACAAGATATTGTCCTTCTCCAAACTTCCTAACACATACAACATCTCTACATGTACAACCTAAACAAGGTCTTTATATTAGCAAATAAGCAACTATTTTTCTGTCAACTTATGCGCAATGATTATAAATCCACATTCAGCTGTCACCTATCTGGCCCACTATGAGGACTTCATTCAGATATTCACTCCTCATATGTTATTCTGAAGCAGAAATTGGGAGCAAGGAAACTCATTCTAGGAGTTGAGCAGGGATGAACAGGTCATAAATTACAAAGTTACAAGAACAGAACAAGTCTGGACAGGTTGCATGCACATGCCTGTGAAGTCACAGAAACAATAAGAAAATGTCTGGAAGTTGAAACAAATTTAACTAATCATGTATTGCATAAACCATTGTATGTGTCAAATGGAAATTGATCCCTTGCCAAGAGCTATGTAGCATGTAACCAATAGTTGACAAAACCCCTGGGTAAACCATATTTGGGGTTTGATTCTTTTTTGGTGATAGCCAGATCGAGTATGATATATAACAAACAAAGCCTTCCTCATATTTCTTGGGTCCTACTTGCATCTTGGTTATAGTACTTGCCAATTCATACTCAGAATTCAGAGGTTACACTCAGGGTAAAAAATTGCTTGTTTGACCTGAGTTCATTTCCTATTGGATTGTGAGAATTGAATGGAAAGCTAGGATGGGGTTTGGAAGATTGCATTTTCAACATTCACGGATCTTAATTCATGTACTGTTGACCCCAAGTACAGAATTCTAAACACAAATCAGCTTTCAGCTGCAAGAGTTTTGTTTTCGCTGGAAAGTACTGCTAGACTTGAAATGAACAACCTAGATCTCAAACTAGTGTGGCCCTTGTCAGTTCACACATGACTAGCGACACTCCTTGTCCCTAAGCCTCAACTCTTTCTGTCTATATGTAATGCCTCTTGTAGACATAGTAGGAGATCTAAAACAAAGCAATTAAATTGGAATGTGACTTCAGATTAAAAGGAAGACCAGTGAAGAAGGAGAAAAAAGCCAGCCATTATTACTTCTAATAACAATGCAGGCATAAACAGAAGTGATGGGTTTACAGATCCTGAGCAGAATGAGAAGACAACAGTATTGTACATTTGCAAAGGCCCAAGGCTGCCAGGGCTGCAGATTACAGAGGCCCAAAGCGGCCAGGGCCCAGTGCTGCAAGGCTCGCACGGGATTGTGGTGCCTGGCTATCAGGTGGGGTCTTGTGCCCACCCAGGAATGCAAACATGTAGTGACCACCCAAGGGACTGCAAGAGAGATGAAAGAGAAACCACGTATACTTTTTTATTTCCCCACAAATCTGAGGCCTGCTGCCACAGCCCAGGAGTTTCTGAGAGAGAGGGGAGATAGATAGAAATTCATCAGCTAGAGATGCCCAGGGGAGGCCCAGTACAAAAAGAAAAAGTGAAAAAAAAGTAGATATAACACAGGCAGTATCTCTCCAATATTTTATCTTTGCTCCCCTATGGACTAGCAGGCGTTGCTTTGATCACTATGCTGCCCCCACCAAATGTCCAAGTTTTTCCTTTTATACTCTATATGACAAGGGAGCATGTCAACTGTCATTACAATGGAAGTATCCAAGGGGCATGCATGTTCAAGTTCAACTGTCAAGTGGGAGTATTCAAGGGGGCATGTCCAAGTCCAATGGACATACATCAACATACAATCTCCTAACTCATAGGTCTCGCACAGAGTGTGATACAGTGTCAGCAGGAAAGGCTGGGACAGAATAGAAAGGGAACTATATGTAAGGAACTAGATGGGGTAAGCATCCAGGCTCTAGTGCCAATTGACTGGAGTATAATACAAAGTCTTCTGCTTGCCTATTATCTTGGGACACTTGTTTTGTATTTCTGGGCCTCATTGGTTTTTTTTTTTTTTTTTTTTTTTTGTCTCCAATGATACCTATTTCACAGTGTGGTCATGAAGATCAGCTGAGAACGTATATTAAACAGAAAGGACTGGGTAATGGGATGGGACCAGACTCTGAGGCTGATAAGGATTCTACTCTAGCCAAAGAAATTCTGCTAACATAGACTTCCCATTTGCCAGGTTGCCCAGAAACTCCTGATACACAAAGGGGAAATCAATGAAGCATTCGCCAATGTTCTTTTGCTCCTTTGGGGTTCCCCTTTCTCAATTCTGTCATTCAAACAGTAATTAACTCTGTGTTTGTTGATAGCCTCAAAGGAATGTAGCTGCAGGGTAAAATTGCTTTATTTTATATGATCATTCAAATTTTTCCTCTTTGGGAGGTTGGAAGAAAACATGAGCCCTTACTCTTAATAGTGTTCTGGATGGCAAGGAAATAAAGACCATGCACATAAGGAAATGCTCTGATTCCATTGTCTTGCCAACATTTGAGCACGGGGGAAATAAAGGTGGAGGACAAGTTTGAGTGGAACTGACAAGGGGTGAAATGAAGTCTGCAAGGCAAAGCAGCAGCATGTGGGGGAAGGAAAAAAGGTCTCTGATTGGAGGAATTGCACCTCTGCTTCAAGCTTGCAATTCCTAATGCCTGGAAGGGTGGGAGGCACAGAGTAGGCACCAACTAACAGGGGCTGTGTTGTTTTTGTTTTTGTTTTGTTTTTTTTGGGGGGGGGTCACACCTGGTGGCAATCAGGGACTACTCCTGGCTCTAGGCTCAGAAATCACTCCTGGTAGGCTCGAAGGGGGTGAGGTGTGGGGGCATATGGGATACCGGGATTCGAACCGGGATTCTGCATGCAAGGCAAATGCCCTACCTCCATGCTATCTCTCTGGACCCCTGTGCTCTTGAAGAAGTCCTGGATTCCTTCTCAAACCAGATGTTAACATACTGACTCTGGGCTAATTGCTCTTAACTAAATCTTTCTGCTGGCATTGTAGACCCTTTCAAATTCTACTTTATTCATTGCATCAGCCATTCTCCCCCAACTGCCTCTCCTTTTGGCAATTATTCACTGATTTTTCTATCTCCCCAGTAAACTAAATTCTCATCTTTTTCAACCCTAAGAAAATGAACAAATGACTTCTCCCTAACACTAAGCACAAGGTTGGGCACAGTTATATTCAGTGAATATATATGGAATGAAGGGAGAAAGAAAACAGTTTTGTCTCTTCCCCACTGCATGTGTGTCTTCTTATTTTTGTTGTGGTACTCATGGGCCACCAAGACCAGAGATCTTTGTAGTGTCAAAAATCAAACCCAGCACCTCACATATGTGAAGCTTGTGTTCCAACATATGAACCCCACTTCTGACCCCATAGGAGGTAGCATAATACAGGGTTCTGTCTAGGTTTTGTCCACCTCTATTTTAAATCCCAATATCACCACTATCACCGCTGAGTTAAGAAACTTTCTGAAAATTAATTGCTACTAAGAGGGTCAGTTCTCTCATCTGTACAATGGAAATACTAATGATATTCACTTTAAAGGATCAGGAAAATGATAAAGAAACTCTTACCATAACTCTGACCTATAAGTGCATGGAAATTGCCAGCTATTTTACCAGCATTGCATTTATTAAAACTTAGGTAATTTAGAGCAGTGCATCTCAAATGAGGCCATTTGCGCCTTTTGTGGTCCCCATGATATTCGAAGAAGACCACAGGCAAAATTATGTCACTGGGGAAGCCATTGTATACTGATAGAGAAATAATTGATAGGTTGGTGAGGGAATGAACAGGAAGGCAACAAGATTGGAAGGAACTACCTGAGAAAATGATTGCAAAATACTGACTTAGATAAACAGAAAAAAAACCTTGTCAATTCCAGGCCTGAGATGATAGCTCTGATAAAGGTTCCGAGCCTGAGCAAGCTTCCAAGATAACCATTCCACACCATGCATTTTGATCCACCCGAACCCAACTTTTCGTTTCTAATATGCAAAAATCTAATACTATGTGTAGGTCTTTCCTGCCCAGCCTTCTCTTCTCTTCCTCCCTTCTCTTGTTCTAGTCAAGTGCCCTCAGGCTTTGATATATGGTGGCCAGTCTGCCACTCCCCACTATTTCTGGATTTCCCCCTCAAAGGTCACATAGTTCCAGAGGAGAAAGATTCTTTTGGTTTTTTTGTTTGTTTGTTTTTGTTCATTTGTTTGTTTGTTTTTTAGGTCATACAGTAATGCTCAAGGGTTACTTTTGGTTTTCCACTTAGGAATTACTCCTGGCTGCATTCAGGGGATCATATGGGATGCTGAGTATCACGTTTGTGTTGGCCATGTGCAATGCAAGGGCCCTAACCATGGTCCTAGCTCTCTAGCTTCAGAATTAATATACTTTAGCAGAGGAAGTTTTTCCTGTCTTCTAACACCCTACCTTTCCCCTCCACAACAGGATAAAAATCCTAACTTGAGGATAAAAATCATTAAGACAGAAAACAAAAGCAAAGAACTAATGAGACTACCTTGCAGAACTCAACGAATTTTGGCACTCAATTCTACCATCTGGTGGGAATTTATTTGGCCCCAATTTGAAGTCCCATTTTGGCTCTGTGCTTCCTGAAATCTCTGACTTTGCTTTGGGCTCCTGTAGCTGACTGTCACCCTCTCTACCATGCTGCTGGTTCTTTTTCAGATTCCAAGCAAGACCTAATATGTCAGGTACCTCCTTGCTCAGAGTTGGTCCTAGCTGGGTGATTGGGAAAATTAAGCAGAATGGCGAAGGACTGATGCCCCTAAATTGTAATTTCAAGGTAATTTGAACTCTTTTCCTCTTGGGGATGAAGGGAAAAGCTAAAGTCTCCTTGAATCAGTCTGTGGAACTCAACAAAGAATTAAGAGGCCCCCTC
>PVKC010011887.1:0-24243 GCA_004027635.1 Crocidura indochinensis | reverse complement strand
ATTTTACTTTTATGTTGAGTGTAACAGAGAACCTTTATGGGTAAGATAATAAGCTAAAGATAACTTAATATTTTTATAGTGTTTTATTAAAATTTTCTCTCTAAAACATTTTCTAAACAAACCCAGTGTGTCAGAATGAAATGTTATTTAAGTAGTTTTGATTGTCAAATTAGTTAAAAAACTGAAGAACAATTAATAATAAAACTGTGAAAGTCAAAAAAAAAATTAAAGATTGATCCATACCTCACATATACAAAAGTCAACTCAAGATGGATTAAAAACCTTGAAATCAGACCCAAAGTTATAAAGTTCATTGAGGAGAACAGATTTATAACTCCAAGACTTATACCTCAAAAATGTCTTTGATGATAATATGCCAATGGCAAGACCTGTAGCATCAAACTATATGTAGTCGCGTAAATAAATGACATCAGACTAAAAAGTTTCTGTATGGCAAAGGAAACATGCTAAAACTAGAATACAGCTAATGGAATGGGAAAAATGTTTGCACTCAACACATCAGATTATAGGATATGGAAAGTACTCACAAAGGTTACCCCAACAAAGTCTAAAAAAAATTCATCGAAAAATGGGGAGAAGAAATAAACAGACATTTCTCTGAGGAAGACCAACATTTGGGCAACAAACACATAAAAACATGTTCATCATCACTTAACATTAGGGAAATCCAAATCAAGACAATAATGAGGTACCACCATACACCAGTGAGGATGGCATATATCAAAAATAATGGGATTAATCTCTGTTGGCGGGGATGTTTTAAGAAAGGAACTCTCATCCACTGTTGGTGGGAATGCTCCCTGGTCCAACCCCTATGGAAAACAGTCTGAAGGGTTATCAGTAAACTCAAAATTGAGCTCCTATATGCTTCAACAATCCCTCTCTTTTGTATCTATTCCCTGGACAGAAAAACATTCATCCAAAAGTATGCATGCACACCACTATTCATTGCAGCACTCAGTACAATAGCAAAGATTTAAATCAATGTAGATGTCAAAAAACAGATGAGTGGATCATAAAGATGTGGTACATACACAAAAAGGAATACTACATGTCAGTGAGAAATGATGCAATCATGCAATTAGCAGCACATGTATGGAACTAGAAAATATTAATTTTCTGTTAAATAACAAAATTTTTTGTTAAATAACAAGTGAAGAAGGAGAAGAAGAAGAAGAAGAAGAAGAAGAAGAAGAAGAAGAAGAAGAAGAAGAAGAAGAAGAAGAAGGATACATACAAAATGATATCACTATGATGTGGTATATAGAATAACACCACAAAGAAACACAATGGTCTAAATGGTAACACTTCAAACACTGTAGGGGCCAGTTTATATCGAGAAGGGAACAAATCAAGTTGAAGAGGAGAAACACAAAGCCTTTATGCTCTCTTATACTACAAAAAAATCCCCTCAACAATGGAAATAGCTATTTAGATTGAACAGGTGTTCAATCAACAGATGTCCAATTACTATAAATGCCTATAATAATGTTCTAATGTTTTTATCCACAGAATCAGGTGAAGAATATGATTGAATGCCAGAGACTTTCACTGCAGTGCTCATTGTCAGTATGTTTTAGTGCCTTAATTTTATTATGTATAAAATAACTCTTTGTCAGTAGAAGTTCTTGGAGATATAGTTTGGACATCGAGATTTCACAAGTCAATGCTCTATCATATTAGACTCCATATTGACAATTTATAATGTTCATTATGACAGTGTCTGGAGAAAACACTCCTATTTACCCATTTTCTTTTGATTATGTCTGCTACTGCTACTATAACTTAAAGCTTATGACCAAGGAGATCACTGAAATAGGCCATAGAACTGTATGCCATAGAAATTTGTTACAGAACCCACTCATTGAGTATGTTTTTGCAAATTACTATTATTCTTTTCTCCTTTTTTTCCTTTGCTCCTTTTATCTTGTTTTTTTTTTAATTCAATCAATCTTACTATTATATCATAATCCCTACGCTGTCGGTTTCCTTTAAGGAAACAAACCTCAATGCACAATTCAAGGTGTATGATATTACATAGGGTAGACTCCTCTTACAGTGCTCACTACCATATTGCTTAGTACTTTAGACATGAAATCATGTTCATTTTAAAATTCTCCATGCACAATTTAACCCCAAAAGCTTCAATTAGCAGAGTTCACACCCGCTATTGATGAAGTGCCTAGGCATTGGAAAACTTTTTACCTCCAATGTGCTGGCCAATGTTGTAAATTTTTTTATGTATTTCTATTTATTTATTTATTATTTATTTAAAATTTATTTATTATTCAAGTGCTCTAATCCATACCACAAGGGCTAGGTGTCCAACTACAACCTATGAATATATCGCTAATGTCTGTGTAGAAGTGGGCACGAATGTGTATGCAGCAGACTCCTAAATGTCTGCCTAATCTGTACCATAAATAAGCCATGCCTATATTGTGTATAGCCCCCATTATATATTATCCCTCCCCTCAATTTAAAACTCTTTTATTCACTCACCCCCTTATTCCTAATCATCTGTATCTCCTATTAGACCTCAGTTATTAAATCCTTAGGAACCTAAACCAGCCCTTGCTCCAGTAAGCTGCTACCTGGCTCCCAAAGGAAAAGGACACCTTCTCAGGCCCACCTCTCTCATACAACAAGAAGCTGCAGCCACCACTCCTGCTGACTCATTCTATGTGGTCCTTTTTCTCCCACCCCCAATCATTGTGGACTATTGTATGCTACTGTATTTAGCTTCAGAAGATTCCCAGCTTGAGGGCATTACCTGATCCCTTACTGCTGCAAACTATTTCCAGACTCAATAAGACCACATTGTGGGACCAAAATGTTCCCTGGATCTTATCCTCCCACAAGACTATCTTCAGAAGACTCTTACTATGCTTATTTCTAAATGTAAATGTAGCCTCCTTCATCCACTTATTTATTTATTTATTCACTTACTTATTTAGGCTTGTTTTGGTTTTGCCTAGTAAGAAATTCTAGTAGAAAAGTCTTGCTTGGGATAAAAGTTCAGGTCAAAACCAGGACACAGTGATTGTAAAGCTTGTCATTTTTAGCCTCAAATGCACCAACAGTAGAATATGTCATCATTCCTTTTTGTATAGGCACACCAAAATGGGGAAATCTTATGTATAGAAATAAGTTCTTATCTATTAGGGATAAGAACCCATAAATTATATAATACAGGGGTGTCTTCCACCCTGAAAATTTCTCAGAGGACTCCACTTTGACCTCATGTGATTGGACATTGATCGTTCAACCCTGAACACCAGATTCTAATCCTAATATCACTCCAGCACCAACATGTGACAGGGTAGGTTCATATGACACCCTGATGATGAGGAAACAGCAACAACTTGATCTAAGTGCAGGTTGCCCTCTCTTATCATCCACCAGTGAGATAAAATCAGAATATACTCAGTCCTTGATCTGTGCAACAACTAAAGTCACTAATAACACAGGACTGACTACAACAACCACTACTGAGCAGAACTTTTTCTGGAACTATAGAGAAAAACTCTATCCTAGACTTAGTTCTAGGTTTTGTGCAAAAACCAAGATTTCTAATTACAGAGGACTGACTTTGACAATCATGACTGAGCAGAACTCTTCCTGGCACCATAAAGAAAGACCTTGGGGCTTGACAATGAACATGTCCAGAACCTGTAGTCAGTTTCATTACAGTATGCTTCAAGGGTAGAGACAGCCTGTGCCAAGTGAATTTTCAATTTCCTCATTACTTAGTGTCCCCATGCAAAAATAAAATATAGTCACATTATTCCCTTTTTTTTCTTTGTCTTTTCTTTTTAAAAAATTTATATTTATAGATTTTAGACAGGAGCTACCACTAGCCCTCCTTGTTTTTTTAACAGAACCATAGAACATGAATCATCTTGTTCTGCTTCATTTCTATGGCTTCCTACAAATTGAGGAAAAAAAGGATGGCACTAGGGAAAAAGCGGCCTCATAAACATTGAATGAAAATAAAAAATAATCAGTCTTAAATACCCAACCCAAAGTCAATGACAATAGAATCAAGAGACCCAAACTATAACAAGCTATACACAAAAGGGCCTGTTACCCTAACAGTCCAGGGGCCTAAGGGCGGATGTATGGAAATGTGCTGGTAACAGGGGTAGAAGGAGGTCAAAAATGGTGGTGGGAATTGCCCTAATTCAATGTCACTATGTACCTTTACTATAACTGTGAAACACTTGTAATTCACGTGGGTCTCAATAAAAATTATTTTAAAAAATCAAAATCAAATAGGACATCTTTTCTGAGGAATTTTTAATATGTTTTATAAAGTAGATTCTATTCACACAAAGCAACATAACCTATGTAGATATGCTTTGCTTAGAGCATCATTCAAGATTTTATCTTTGTGTCTCCCTCTTTATGAATCCCTCTTTGTGAATTATCTTTGTGAATATCTTCATGGTTCTTCATTCAAGTATAAATAAATCAAGTATATAATGGGATGTGAGTTGCCAAGTTTTATTATTTAATCCAGTCTTCTTTAAACTCTTTGCTGAATTGGAATCTTCAACAATGAAATTAATAAAGAAAGAGTCTCCTGTCTTAATGGAAAAAAGGTAAATTTGCCTTTGCTAGTTCCCAAATTTGAAAATGATTCAAATGTGCTATTTTCCTTTTTTCATTAAGATGAAATGACTCCATCTTAAGTTGGGCTTTATAGTGAAAAAATTGTCTATTAATTATTTACAAATATTTCTTGCAGTGAACTTGATCTCTGCTTTTAAATATATCTTTGAATTTTCATAAATATAATCTGCCTGAGGTCACCTACCAGAAGCCAAGCAGTCATGACTCTGACAAGAAAGGGTTTTTTCTGGAGACAGTGTTTAATGGGAAACAAGCAGAGAAGGAAAGCCAAGGACCGTATAGCCAACCATTGGGTTTTGAGAGGGAGAGAGAGACAATTGAGGTTGGGACAAGGGTAAGTATTCAATCTGAGAGAAGACCAGAGAAGAGGGAAAGGCAGGAGTTACAAGGTAATAGAAACTGAGATCAGCCAACAGTTTTTTCCAGCCAAGACATCTGGGAAATGAAGTCAGCATCTGGGAGAAACAACCACCTCCCCCACTTTTAGCCCAGAGCAACTGCTTCTAAAAGACTATTAGCAGGGCATCTTTTTAAACCTTTATTTTTTTGCTTTTAAAGGGACAGACCCCTTTTATGGCTATCCAAAGGCTCATTGGAATCTGTGTCATCCAAAAATCTATTTTTATTAATATCTTTATTTAAACACCTTGATTACAAATATGATTGTAGTTGGGTTTCAGTCATGTAAAGAACACCCCCCTTCATCAGTGCAACATCCCCATCAAATTGAATCCATTACTTTTGGAGGATTGCTTTTCAAATGTGGCTCAAAAATCTGGGGAATCTCTCCTGGTGAAGGGGAGTCACTGTATGGTAGTTTAATACAGAGATCTAATTATTCAATTATTTATCAGGGTTTATCCAGACTGCCCAGTACATGCTTTAGCTGCACCTCAAAATGCTTAGGTACCATGTGGTTCTGCAGATTAAGTTGAAGTTGGCTACAAGGCATAGATCTTAATCCATGTACATCACTCTGGTCCCAAATAATAATCACTTTTAGAAGAAAACAGAAGACAGGAACCCAAAACTTGATAATATTAACAACAGTTTCCAGACAATCACTCAATCAATGGCAAAGGAACTGTTACCAGTATTTTCAGCAGTAGGAAAAATGATTGTAAGCAACAAACTGCTAGAGTTGTCACTTTCAGGTATATGTCATTTCTTAGTATTGAATGCAATGCAGAACCTTATGCAACTGCATAAGCCCCATGTGATGGCAAGTTTATTACAGTACTTTAAATTTTTTCTATAGGAAAGGTACTTATAATGGTAATTTTGGTTAAAGCTCAATGTAAAACAGAGGGATCAGTTCAGTTGATATAAAGCTATTAAGGGTCTCCAAATTAGCTCTAAGCCATAATGTTGAACCACTGGGAAAACAAGGAATCAGAAAATCCAATCAGTTCATACTAGTTTCTGGGTCTTAGATATTTCAATTTTTAAAAGTGTAAGTGTAGATATATGTCATTTTGTGTTCATGTGTATGTGTTCTGCTCCCTTGGATATTTTTTTAAGATAAAGAATAATGTAAAATTTATCTTAGTCTCTCACAGGTAAGTAGATATTTGAAACTGTGTCTATTCTTATTACTACCATCATCATCATGATCATCACCATACTGAGATATACTTAGTATATGATTTCATATTCAGTATGGAATGAAGTTAGAATCATGTTATAAACTTGGATTAAATGACTAGGCATGCACTGCCTGTTAATTTATACATGATGATGCCGAGTCTTAGGAAGGCTAGAAAATGTCTCTTGTACATTTAATAAGAACTTAAATTGGTTTATAGACTCTAATCCTAGATTTAATTTCATAGTTTATGACACTAACCCTTACACTCAATAGTTTTTCATTAGAATTCAGTATGTACCACTCCAGCTACCCTGCTGTGCCATGCTTAGTCACAGCCTACAAAACTGGGGACACACAACTGGGGACAGGACCAACCCTGTGCATCTGGACCAAGGCCCCAGCCCTAACAGGGCACATCTGGCAGCTTCACCATCACAGGGCACATCTGGCAGCGTCACTGAGTCTGCCCCAGCGTCCCCTTTCCCCTGTAATAATAACAGTAATAATGACAACAATAATAATAAAAGTGTGGGTATTAAAAAAAAGAATTCAGTATGTACCAATGTATACCAATATCCTAAGTTCCTCCTCCTTAAAAAAGGAAGTATTCCTTTAGTATTGAATTTCAAGCAGGGAAAACAGTCATGAGAGAGACTTCTGTTTTTCTGTATGTTCATGAAAGCCTGAAAATGGTCAGTGTATTTTATAGAGAATAATCAAGTAATAACAACCGCCAAATTTTCATATTCATTTGTCATAATAGGTAAAATTTTTGTCTGAGCACATCTGAATTCCAAAATTGAATAATATTTAGATTTGTTGGACTCTCAGGAAAAAAATGTTTTCTATACCTAAGCTTTATGTGGGACCTGCTTTTGAGAACATAAGATAGTAACTTCAGTGCATTGCATATGGTATTATTGTGAATCACACTGAATTAAAAAAACAGACCTGGTACAAAGAATAAGGTACAGAGCAGTGATCCTCAAACTACAGCCCATGGGTCACATATTGTATTTCTTCCCATTTTGTTTCTTCACTTCAATATAAGATATATGCAGTGTGCATAGGAATTTGTACATATTTTTGTTTTTACTATATTCCAGCCCTCCAACAGTCTGAAAGACAGTGAACTGGTCCCCTGTTTAAAAAGTTTGAGGACCCCTAGTACAGAGGGTAAGGTGATTGCTTGCATGCACAGACCAGGATTTGATCCCCAGCATCCCATATGATTTCTCAAGAATACCAGGAGTGGGGCTATGGAGATAAGGCATTTGCCTTGCATGCAGAAGGAAGGAGGTTTGAATCTCGGCATCCTATATGGTCCCCTTGAGCCTGCCAGGAGCAATTTCTGAGCATGTGGCCAGGAATAACCCCTGAGCACTGCCGGGTGTGACCCAAAAATAAAAAAATAAAAATAAAAATATAAAAAGAATACCAGGAGTAATTCTTGAGTGTAGAGCCAGGAGAGACCTCTAAGCATTACGACATGTAGTCCCAAAACAAAACAGAAAAGACAGATCTGAAGGCTTGAGATTAAATATGCTTTGTTTTTTGTTTTTGCTGAGTGACTACAAAAATTGCCTTGGCATTCTGCCCATATCTATAATGTTTTATCAGACTTTAAGTTGATTAGTGATATAGGGCTAAATGACTGGTATTATACTATAATAGATACATATTTTTTTGAAATTTATTTCTGGAAAAAATGGAAAAAATAGAGTATGTTAATGATTTGAGTGTGTTGTAGATTCCACCATTGAGAGACCTGCTTTAATAATGTCCTCTGTGCTATAAATGATACTCTAAACAGTTTCTGACCTTTCAGCATTTATATTATAAAAGAAATTGTTTAAATTACTCACGCTTCAGAATTTCTAGTTTTTAAATTAATATTTTTATTTAAGTATTGTGATTACAAACATATTTGTAGCTGGATTTCAGTCATAAAAATATACACACATCTTTACCAGTGCAACCTTCACCAGCAATACCTCCTATCTCCCTCCTACATACCCCTGCCTGTATTTGAGACAGGCATTCCATTTTTCTCACTACCATTATCATAATAGTGGTTGATGTAGTTATTTCTCAAACTTTGCTTACCAATATTTCTGTTTACTTTTATAACATGAACATGAGCTGGTTTTTACAGTTCTCATCTCTATTGTTTCTGGATATTATTACCATACTATTTTTTTAATTTATTTTTTAATAACACAGATGGGTGAGACTATTCTGTATCTATTTCTTTCCCTCTGACAAGCATAATAGTTTCCATGCCCATTCATGCATATGAAAATTTTATTACTTCTTTTTCCTAAATATGCATGATATTCCATTGAGTATATGTACCACAGATTCTTTAGCCACTCATCTGTTGCTGAGCATCTAGGTTGTTTCCAGATTCTGGCTTTTGTAAATAGAGTTGCAATGACATAGATGTGAAAAAGACATTTTTGTATTGTGTTTTTATATTCCTAGTGTCTAATCCTAGAGGTGGAATAGCTGGATCATATGGGAGCTCAATTTTAAGGCTTTTGAGGAATCTCCACACCAACAGTGAATGAGAATTCCTTTTTCCTTATATCCCCACCAGCAATGGTTGTTCTTGTTCCTTGTGATGTGTGCCAATCTCAGTGGCATGAAATGAAACTTCATTGTTGTTTTGATTTGCATCTCCCCAATGATTAGTGATGTGGAGCATTTTTCATGCGCCATTTGGCCATTTGTATTTCTTCTTTGAGGAAGTGTTTGTTCATCTCTTCTCCCCATTTTTTTGATGAATTTAGATGTTTTTTCCTGTTAAGTTCTGTCATATTGTATATCTTCAATTTTATCCCCTTATCTGATAGGTATTAAGTGAATGGATAAAACACTCCTGAAAGTTATTTGGAACAATAAACACCTATGAATAGCTAGAGAAATACTTAGGAAAAGGAATATGGAAGGCATCACTTTTCCCAACTTTGAATTGTATTACAAAACAACAGTCATTAAAACAGAATGGTATTGGAATAAATAATGACACTCAAATTAATGAAATAGACTTGAAAATTCAGAGAATGTTATCCAGAAATACAATCAATTATTCTTTGATAAAGAGGCAAGAAATGCAAAATAGAACAAGGAAAGCCTCTTCAAAAGTGTTGTTATGATATCTGACTACTGGTCAGCCATATGCAAAAAAGCAAACTCAGACCTCCATCTAACACTGTGCACAAAGGTCAAATTTAATGGATTAAAGACCTTGATATAAAACCTGAAACCATAAGATATATACATACACACACACATATATATACACATATATAACAACATGTAAATAAAACACTCCGTGACATTGAGACTAAAAGCATCTTCAAGGAGGAAACACCCCTGTCCAAACAAGTGGAAGTATTACACAATTTAATACTATGCAGCCATTAGGAAAAATGAAGTTCTAAAATTTTCCAATACATGGATAAACCTGGAGACTATTATGCCGAGTGAACTGAGCCAGAGGAGAGGGATAGACATAGAACACTCTTTCTCATCTGCAGGATATAACAAAAATAAAAGAGAGTAGGGCAATACTATTTAGAGACTATAGAGCTAAACTGTGGGAGGACTATCTCATGACATGAAACTTGTTACAAAGAGTGGTGAGTGTAGCTAGAGCATTCACAATGACAACTACCATGACAATGATAGTGAGAGAGAGAGAGGCAGAATCACCTGTTTGAGAGACAGGCAGGAGGTTGGGGTTGTGAGGGAAATGGGGCATTTGTGCTGGGAATTCACACTGATGAACATTTGTGTACATTCTGTGACAGAAACCCAATATGAAAAATTTTTGTAAACACTTATTAAATAAAAATTAAAAAAACAGCGGAGAAAAAATAAAAAATAAAGCAAAGAAAAAATGGAATACTTCCAATAGAAGGAAAAATGACATGTATATATTGAAATATTATTGGCATGTTCACTATAGAAATAATCAAATTACACTGGGCACATACTATATGATGTGGATTGGTGGGTTAAATAGTGCAGGTGATTTACCACATTATTTGGCTCAGCGAGTATGTTATTTTTCTGATCTTCACTTGACAGAGCAAGAAAGTAGAGGAGTGAGCTCAAGGTCTGGCATGATAAAGAAAAATGTACCTTGGTCCAGAAAGTCTGTCTTAAACTCAAAGGAAATTTTGAGTCATGCACTACTTGGAGAATGTCTGTACTTTCATCCTTTGTCTTGTTTCATCCTTTCTCCACAATCCTCTTGCTTTCCCAGTTATCTAGCAATTAACTGAAAGCTTGATTTCTTAATGGAAAAGAGCAGTAGCATCTTAGTCTCTTAGAAACTGACCAGGGCTAGGTTCCCAAAAAAGGATTCTCTAAAAAAGTATTGGTAAATTACATTATATGACAAATAAACTTAAAATCTTCAATGGTTTTCAATTACATTTGGAGAAAGAACAATAGAGTCCTGGGTACAGTTGACTCGGTACTCTATTTTTTCTCCTTCCTTCTCCATTGCTTTTATATTTAACAATGCTGTTCTTGTCTCTTGGTCCTTAAACTTTGTTTTCATTCTTCTTTAAATGTTCTTTCTCTAGAATTTCACTTCTTTGTTATTTAGATCTTACACAAATAGCTTCCCTTTGAAAAGGCCTTCCCTTACCATCTTGAGAAAATCTTTATATTTTCAATATGTCCTCCATCCCAATCATGCCACACACCATTTTCAAATACTTCTCTCATGTATTAAAATTATTTATTTATTTATTTATGTATTTATGTATCAAAGTTATTTATTTCATTTATTAGTGTTTAGTGTTTTTGTTTACTCTTCATCCAACTTTTATGATTAGAAATTCAGTCTGTCTTATTTACAACCATGTCTGTGAAGCACTGGAAAAGTTCATGCATGAAAAAGTTCATACTTCCTTAAAATTTCTGAGATTCAACCGAATAAACATTATCAGACTTTCTTAACTCTGAAGCCTGGATTTTCTTTTTCTTTTCTCCCAGCTTCTTGATTAGGTCATCCTAACATTATAAAATCATTTGCACTCTTTTATATCTCTTTCAAAGTTATTTTTCAATTTTAAATTCATACATGTTTAGGAATCTTATCAGTAGACTCTAAGCTTCAACATAGCAAAGATGCATGCTTGAATACATCATCCGGCTACCATACTTATGCCAGATTCATAGTAGTTACTAATTTATTTAAATTGAATGAATATTAAACTATATTTATAAACCCAGTTCCTTCTGGTTATACACACAGACTGAAATATTTTTTTAAAATGATAAATGGTTGATATATTTATCTTTGGAAAATTCTTATTTCTTTTTAATCTAGTTAGAATCTGTTCCTAGGTCTAGTTCACTCTGTTCCAAGGAAGATATTTATGTCCTTTCTTTCCACAAGACAATTTGCTGTGATAAATATGACTCTACAGTGCAGGAAGTGATGTCCTGGAGGCTACAACCATCTTCAGAAAAGTGGAGCAAATGCTGTTGTAGGGGTCCCACCTGGAGCAAAGACAGCTGTATGAGTTCCATCTGGTGAGACAATCTGCTAGCCTTCACTTGAAGACAAGTCAGTAATGGACTCATGAGTTTTGGCACAAGAAGTCAGGCTATTTTTTTCTTTGGTCCAGTTATGTTGATGAAGCCTAGTATTTTGTTCAGATTCTCCTGTGAGAAGCTCAAACTGCTGAAATCAAAAATAGGAACAAGAGTGAGCAAATTTCCCTATTTTCAACAAACAGTTAAGTCAGAATTATGGGTATGATGTTGGTGGCAGTGAATTTCCCAGAGTGAACTCTGTGAGCTAGCAACAGTGTGTGTTTCTTATTTTAATTTATAAAACAGGCTATTCATTGAAATACTCTGATTCATGTGAAGGCAAGATGGTCACAGAAGTTAGGTGGCCTGAGTTATGTTAAATCATCAGGAGCTCTCCATGAACCTTGACTAAAACATACTTGTCTGGGCTTTCATTTTTTATTCTTAAAAGAAAAGTGTTGACATGTAATTCTGGAGTTTGAAACAGGTATACACCAAGGCTTCTTAGTGAATTCATGTGGTCCTTGGTGCACAAGAAATAGTCAAAATCCACATCCCTTACTTCATACCCAAAGAATCCCATCTCTGATTTGCTGTGCCCGATCTCCTAATTGAAACTCTAGCTCTTCCACTTGTTGCCTCAAGGTCTCCCGCAGAGTTTTCAGTTCTTCAGACTCCTCCCTGAGGGTAAATAATAGAAAACAACAAATTTCACAGTCACTTCCATGTGCTATCTTCCCTTGTCCCTCTCAAAATGTAGACCACTCCTTCGATATTTCTTACAAGAAAATGAGTTCTTGAGTTAAATCAGTTGCTGGCTTAGCAGTCTATTTTTCAGCCTTGTTTTCTGTATTAAAAATGTATTAACATTTCTTTTTCCATTTTATTTTACTTTGTTAGCTCTTAAGTCACTATGATTTGCAGTTATTCTTACAATGCATTTTTTTAAAACAAGGGAGTGACCAGTTCCATCATCAGCACCTACTTCCCTCCACTAGGGTTCCCAAGTTTTCTCTCAAACCTTAGAATGCCTCCTTGACAGTCATATTCCCAAGTTTAATTACATAAAAATAAAAGGATGGTACTAGAGGCCAAGTAGTTTCAGGTGCATTGGTAGAGATAAAAAAAAAAAACAGAACTAAATATAGAAGTCCAGAACAACAACAATGGACTCAAGAGACCCAAACTCTAACAATCCAAACTTTAAATGGGCCTGTTATACTGGCAAACTGAGGGGCAATGGGTAATGGTTGAGATACAATCTGGGAACATGGTGAATAGAGGTAGAAACTGGTGGTGAAATTGACTCTGATTGATTGTATATCTGAAACCCAAATTAAGAACTTAGTAAATCACAATGGTTCCAATAAAATAAAATAAAAAGTGCTTGATAAGTGTAGTTTGGATTTTATACTTATTGTATCGTTGCATCTATAGTCTACATACATTAATATGCCTCATCTCCACACTACTCATGTGCTTAGGACCTATAAATTTTAAGACTGATACTGCTCCCTTCATATTGTCTTTCTCCCTTTCTTATTGCACTGCTTGGTTTCTTTCCTTGCTCTTTAATTCTTCTTTGACCCTCAATTGAATGCTTAAGAATCAAGGGTTAATTTGGGTATCCCTCACTTTGAGACTAGGCATGGCCTCCTATTATTCTTTCACTTATGGCAGGTCAGCGAGATCATTTGTCTTCAAGACTCACTTTACTAATTTTGAAAAGAGTTCTTTTTGAGAGTCAGAGATATAGTGCAGCAAGCGGGACACTTGCCTTACACTGCGGTCAATCTGCATTCAATTCCTGGCACCCCATATGTTCAGCTGAGTCCCTCCAGGAATAAGTCCTGAGCATAGCCAGGTGTTTCCCTCTCCAAAAAGATCCTTATAATTTGCATACTACAAAGACCACCTCTCTGAAGACTAAGTTCAATAATTGTTAATAAATTCACCAAATTTCACAACTACCACCACCATCCAAATGCGATTCACTTCTATCCCCACATCAATAAGACATTTCTTGCCCGTACTCCTTAGCCCAAGTAAATAGCTTATATATTTTTGATTAGTCGAATTTCTGGGAACATATATCGAGATGCATTTTCTTCGTGAAATAACGGAAATTTCCCAAACTCAAATAACCCTAGACACAGACATTTTCATGAGCCTCATTCACATTGATTAAGATATATTGTAGGCTTCACCCCTTCTTCCAATCTACTGCCCATTCTCTGAACTCCAATAGGCCTGGCCTTCAAGGAGATGTTTTGTTGTTGAGCCAAAGGCTCTCAGAGACAACCACTGAGAAATCAAGAAAAGCAAGTTGCAGAGGAAACCTCACCCAACCCCCACATTAGCTTGTTTTCTGGTGTGCATCTGTTCTGCCCTGATTACCACCCTTTGTTCTAGGTGTGTGCATAAGTACTTGCTTTTCTGGCTCCCTTAGATAATTACCTTTCCTCTTCTGTCATGTCCTTGAAAAAGAGGGCCTGCTGTCTTGTAAGATGCTGTGTAATGTCTTCTAGGTGCTCCCGGAAACTCTGGCATACCTTCTTCATCACCTCCATCTCACGAGCCACACACTGAAAAGAGAAAGATCCGAGAAGGAAGAGGTCTCTGACTCACGCAGAAGTTCACTGCAGTGTTGTCTCCTGGCAGTGGAATCCTATTGGTCTGTGTGGGGAAGTGAATAGGGAGAACATAGTCTTTGTGGCCATGTTTGAGGCTCTACTTTGCTGAGACTGAAGGGAAGCAAGGGCCCCTGAAGACCTCCTATTCTAGAACTGAGCAGTCAGGAGAACATGGTGATGAGGGTTCATAGGGGTGAAGGGCAATAAAGCAGTTGAGTTGTAAAAGTTGACTCTTTCTACTTGTCTACATCTGATTCTGAGACCTACTTTATTCTGAACCTCAATAGCAAGGAATGCGACCAGCTCAATAGTATGTTTTTGATGAAAGAATTGTACATTTATTTATTCCTTTTACTTCTGCCAAACTATAATCCTTGGTGATTGGAAATAAAGGGTCAGCTCTACCCTGTTAACAATACTGTGTGGAGTTAGGCAAGCCTAGATTAGGTATTCCATCTTCCCCATGAATTGTAATTTAGAATTAAACTTTGTCTACCCTGCCAATCCTGCTGTTGATATGATTCATTCCTTACATCTTATTTTTTGTGACTGTGCTTTTGATTTCTCTGATTAAATATCTTTTTGGAGCAACTAACCCCAATTTATTTGTCAGGAAAGCAGATGATTTGGGAAGTTTCTATCAGCTTATTTCCTCCTTTGGTTTTCAGTCTATGCTGGCCCATACTTTTATTGAACTTGTGAACTGCAGTCTCTCTATGCACTGGACTGTGAGTGATTTTAAAGATTGTTAAAAATTGACTCTCTTGAGGCCTGGGAGATAGCATGGAGGTAAGGTGTTTGCCTTTCATGCAAAAGGTCATCGGTTCAAATCCCCGTGCCCCATATGGTCCCCCGTGCCTGCCAGGAGCAATTTCTGAGCATGGAGCCAGGAGTAACCCCTGAGTACTGCCGGGTGTAACCCAAAAACCAAAAAAAAAAAAAATTGACTCTCTTCTACTAAGCCTACTTTGGGAACCTCCCCTGCCTAGATTAGTGTGTCAGAAGTTTCTAGTTTTCTGTTTACTGTAGTTTCCCTATTATTATTATTATTATTATTATTATTATTATTCAAATTCTAATGTCTTAGTGGCAGAAAAGTAGCTAGCTGAAAATGACATTTCCCAGAACCCTTTGCAGATAAAATAGGCATTTATTTTCTTTGGGTTTATTTTCCAAAAATTTGTTTTCCGCTGAATTTGAAGTCTGAATATGAGTCACAAACTAGTTAGAGAAATTGGGATAAATTATAGTTCCTCAAGTTTCATTTCTTCACCTGAAAACAGATGGACTTGGCAAATATTAGGAACACAATAAACATTTAATTCATAGGTGAAAATGAGGGCCAATTGACATAAGATAAATAAAATGGTTATCATAGGCAATGAAAGATAATATATGGAGTTAAAAAGTATATGAAAGCAAGATGGCAGATGCCAAACCATAGGTATCCAGTTATTTTCACTCTCCTCAAAAGCAATAGTATATTCCAGTATTATTTGTACTCCCTTTTTATTACTCTCTGTGTACTTTATATGTTATACTGTTGACTTATTAATCAATGATTAACCTTGACAGCCTAGATAACTTCTTATCTTTGGCAATTGCTGAAGAAAAGTACTAAAAAACTTTATAAAATGTCTGCTGATTTATCAGGAGATGAATATAAATGGGGGACAGTCATTTGGTTCTCTTTCAGAGCACAAATTTTTTATTTTAAACTAATTTAACAAAGTCATGCTTTACTCATACCCCTTTTCATGTGAGAAGTTTCAAATGCAAGACCTCCGCAGTAATAAAATATTTGTAAGGAACTTTGTCAAAAATAATAAACACCTAACTATTCCACATCAGTCCTACATTATTTTCTCCCCTTCCTTACACTTTTTTTTTGCATGCAGGTACTATGCAAAGTATTTTGGGTATACAAAATTGTTTCACATGTTTCTTTCATTGAATCCTGGAATAAGCCTTAATTTAATAGAATTTAGAATCTTTTATTCAAAAGAGAAGCTGGGTGTGGAGACATAAAATAACTGTGTAAGATTATATAATTAAGTGAATTTGAGAATAAAAATAGGAGTACAGATGCACTCATATTTTAATTTTACATATGAATTCATTTTTCTATAACATTCCTGGAAAAAATGGGGATTAATAAAATTTGGTGCTTACTTAACCAGGTTTCTGAAGTACTAAATAAGGAGTGTTAAGGAGAATTTGGTAAGACTATATGTTGACCAGTCATAGACTCTGCTAACCTTACTCATGATTTGAAAGGGCAACATAAAGTCTGAGACCATGACTGAGATGGTCAGTGGTACATCTCCCTTCCTATTATGGCTGAGCTACTTACAGAACACAGCTCTCTAACTGTAGTTTCTTGCAGGACTTTCAGTGTCTTTAAGAATTGCACTTCAGGATGATGATGGTGTGAGCAGGGGCAATGCTTGCAGGCCAGAGGAACTGGGATGGGACTTTGCCTCTCTTGGTGGCAGTAGGGATTGTGATGATTATAGGTGTAGTGGCAGTGAGCAGGTACAGCATAGCTAACAACCACTGGGCAGATAGTAGGCAAGCCTGTGTCTACAGAGAGAGATCTGATGAGGGGCTGAGCAGCATGAGCCAAGGACTTGCTCTTTGATGCTGAACAACAATGCCAGAGTCTGGCTTCACATATATCAGTCTGAACAGAAACATCATTGAATTGCCTTGCTGCTGTCCCCAACCCTGGTCTTGCATTGATGGGCTGATTACATAAAGTGCACTTGGAAGATATTTCTTGAGAGTCCATACTCAAGGCCACAGCCCTTTGAATAGCTGTGGCCTTATTGGAAGATACCTGAATTGTTACAGACTTTGAGGTGCTGGTGTTGGAATCAGACTTTAAAAGAAAAGTTTCCCTCACAGTTTCTGGCCCATGTGGCATTTGGCCTAAAACTTGATACCATGACTTCCTTTGGGGAGTATCTTCACCCAATTTATCAGAATGGGGAAAGGACTTTTTAGCTAATGGATGAGACGTGACTTCTTTGGGCTTGGGGACATGCTGAAGTGGGCTTTTACTTGGAAGTAAGTCATTGTGGATGTCAGGCCAGAGTTGACTGTGTTCTGCTTTTCCTGGCATTCCAGAATCAACATGCAAGCATTTGTCTTGAGAAAATCTTGGAAACTCTCTATGGTTGCTTTGCACACATATTTCCTTGGCTCCTTTGGGTCTCAGAAACCCATTATTCACTTCTGTGTCTGGGGACACCAGGACCTCCAGAGAGCAATCCCCCTTGGAAGTAACTGTGCTCATGGAGACATCATTTTCTTTCAGGACCTTTTGTAGGGGTTGGTGTAGGTAGTGGTTTGTCCTTGGGTTTTCTTCAGTGTGGGTCTCTTCAAGGGTCATTTCTGGAGGCCAAGACTCTGGTAGCCCCTCCATGACTTCCAACTGAGTATCTTTTTCCACCACAGGTACAGAGACCTTTTCTTCCAAAACACTCCAGTCTTGACTTGAAAAAGATGTGCTTGCCATAGTCTTGGAATCAGACTCTTCAGACTCTTGATGGCAGTCATAGATAGACTGCAAGTTGGGACTCTTGTCCTTTGGTATCACGCATCCATTCTCAATAGAGTTCTGTCTGCTTGGTAAGCCTGGCATCTGCAAGAGAAACTAGGAGGGAGTCATATGTAAGGAAGAGGTGCATGGCCCTTAAAAGGATTTTGTGGGGAAATTTTATTTTTAATTTTTAGACTTAGGAAGTAGGTTGCAAATTAAAGTTTCCATTACATGCTACTGTGCCTGAATATTACTGAGGATAAAATAACAAAAAAAATAATGGAAGGCTGAGCTTTCTGGCACCTTATCAAGGACATATTCTTCATCCCCAGTTCTTTGGATATCTGTGGCATGTGGATCCTAAACTAGGGTTAGTCTTTGCAATAATGCCACATTTTTGGACTAATGTGCCTTTGCTTTCATTCCTATTGCAACCCATGTAGGCTTCTACCTGCTGGCCTGGTGGGTCCAGTGGTTCCTCCAGAAACCCGCTGCTGTCAGATTGGCAACTGTTTGCTCTATTTATCATGAGATCTGCAAAGAAAGATAGAGAGAGAACTGGGATCAGTATTGTAGACAGGTTGTAGTGGGCATGGGATAAAATTCTTTATTTGCTTAATATGCCATAGGTCTTTAAAAAGTGCCCCATCTAGGGCAGAATAAATGAAAGAGAAAGTTATAAGGACAGCTTTTCCTCAATTGTCAGAAGGTTCATTTGATTCCTAGCACACATAGTAAGCCACAAAAAGAAGTAAAAGAACTCTAAAAGATTGTAAAAGGAAATAAGAACTCTAAAAAGAACTCTAAAAGATTGTAAAAGGAAATAACAATGATGTAGGCTGTGCTCTGGACTTTATTCATTCCACCCCCAGACTTTTTAAAAAAGACTTAAAGAAGACATATATATATATTAATATATACTACATATATAAAATATATTACATATATAATGTATATTTATGCGTGTGTGTATTTCCTTTGTATATTTCTTTAGATGAATTTCCTTAGTAGGTATAATTCTATTGTCTATTTCCTTATGTAGAGGTAGCTTCGCCCATTCCTTTATTTTTTTTGATATGTTGAGTAAGACATTCTAATAAAGTTTATCTCGGGTTCTGTACTCATGTTAGAACCAGGTTATAGGAATTGTTTGGCTTGTTATTTTATCCCCATATGCACCAGTGTCATGTGGCATTGTTCCTTTTTTGCACAGGCACATTAAAATGGGGAAATGTTATGAATGGAAACAAGTTCTTATCTAATATGAATAGGAACTCATACATTTTATATTGCAGTGGGACCTTTCACCCTGATCATTTGTCATAGTGACTTGCTTAGGCTTCAGATAATTGGACAATGGCCATTTAGCCCTGAACCTTGGATCTTATATATGGAAACAGCACAGGTTTTTTTTTTGTACCAGCACCAGGAATCAGTCTTCTATTAGAGAGACCCTAATGCTGCCCTCACACCAACTTGCTTCACAGTGGATTCATATTACATTCTGACAACTTGGAAACAGCAACAACTTGCTGTCAGGGCAGGGTTCCCTGCACCATGACATAATGGTGAGATGAAACCAGAAGACACTCCATGATACCCCGACTTTGACTTAGAATCTGTGCAAAAAACCAGAATATCTAATTAAAAAATATGACTGTGACACCATGATTGAGAATAAATTCTACTGTGACAACAAAGAAAGATTTTTGGAATAGACAATTTAGTATGCCAGGAAACAGTAGTTGGTCTTATGGTAGAATGCTTTATGGGTAGGCTTTCACTGGTTTTAGGCCAAAGATTTTTCCTTTGCATTTTCCCCATCTTTTGCCCTGCCTATGAAAAAAATGCCACAAACACCCATTTTTCTTTTATTTTCTTTAATTTTATATTTATTTTAAAAAGATGGTCTGTCATCTTTTTCATGGGAACTTGGGACATGGTTTACTTAGTTTCACCACACTTTATGCATTTTTCTATAAAATTAAGAAGAAAGGAATAAAGAATGTCTGAGAAACAGGGGTCAAGTGATCTTAGATGCACTCATGGGGAAAAAATAAGGACAGGACTTAATATCCAAGCCAAAGTCAATAGCAATAGAATCGATGTTAACAATCTATTTTTACTAATATCTTTGTTTAAGCACTACGAGTATGAACAGGTTTGTAGTTAGGTTTTAGTTATAAAAAAAACACAACCCTTCACCAACAAAACTTTCCCACTACCAATGACCCCCATCTGCCTCCTCCCTCAACCCCTGACTGTATTCAAGACAGGCATTCTACTTCTCTCACTACTACCCTTGTCATAATAGTTGTTAGTGTAGTTATTTATCTAACTGAACTCATTATTCTTTGTAGTAAGTTTCATATAGTGAGTCAATCCTTCCAGAAACTTTAACAATCTAAAATTAAATGGGCCTGTTACATCTACCAAAAAAATGGCAAATATTTTCCTCAATGAGAACAAATAAAAGCCTTCCCTCTAAATTCTGATACAAGACACTCCTATTCAACATAGTACTGAAAGTAATTGCTATAGAGATTAGGTAAGAAAAAGATATTAAGGGAATTCAGATAGGAAAAGAAGAAATCAAGCTCTCACTGTTAGCAGATGACATGATACTATGTTTAGAAAACCCTAAAGGCTACCAAAAAGCTTCTAGAAAGAATACATTCATATAGCAATGTGGCAGGCTACAAAATTAACAGAGTGAAATCAATGGCCTTTTTATACACCAATAATGAGAGGGAAGTAATAGATATTAAGAAAACAACCCGGGGCCGGTGAGGTGGCGCTAGAGGTAAGGTGTCTGCCTTGCAAGCGCTAGTTAAGGAAGGACTGTGGTTCGATCCCCCGGCATTCCATATGGTCCGCCCAAGTCAGGGGCAATTTCTGAGCTAGGAATAACCCCTGAGCATCAAACGGGTGTGGCCCCAAAAACCCAAAAAAAAGAAAAGAAAAGAAAACAACCCCATTCACATTAGTGTCACACAAACTCAAATAACGTGGAGTCAACTTGACTAAAGATGTAAAGGACCTATTAAAAAAAAAAGACTGCTTCAAGAAATAAGAGAGGACACATGGAAATGGAAACACATACTCTGCTCATGGATTGGCAGGATTAACATCATTAAAATGGCAATACTCTCCAAAGCATTGTATTTAATGCAATCCCTCTAAAGATACCTATGGCATTCATTCTTCAAAGAAATGAATCAAACACATCTGAAATTCATTTGGAACAATAACGAATAGCTAAAGCAATCCTAGAGAAAAGAAATATGGGAGGCATTATTCCCCCCAATTTTAAATGTATTACAAAGCAATAGTTATCAAAACACCATGGTATTGGAATAAAGACAGACCCTCAGATCAGTGGAATAGACTTTAGTACTCAGAGAATGTTCCCTAGACATGTAATCACCTAATTTTTGATAAAGGGGCAAGAAATCCTAAATGGAACAGGGAATGCCTTTTCAACAAGTGGTGTTGGCACAGCTGGTTAGCCACTTGTAAAAAAAAGTAAACTCAGACCTCCAACTAACACCATGTACAAAGGTCAAATCCAAATGGATAAAAGACCTTGATATCAGACCTGAATCTGTAACTTATATAGAACAACTCATAGGTAAAACACTCCATGACATTGAGACTAAAGGCATCTTTAAGGAGGAATCTACTCTCCAAACAAGTGAAAGCAGTGATTAATAGAAGAGAATATATTAAACTGAGAAGCTTTTGCACTTCAAAGGAAGTAGTGCCTAGGATACTAGAGCCACCCACTAAATGGGAGAAATTATTCACCCAATGACTCATCAGATAAGGGCTAATATCCAAAATATACAAGGCACTGACAGAACTTGACAAGAAAAAAAACATATAGCCCATCAAAAATAGAGAAGAAATGAATAGACACTTTGTCAAAGAAGAAATACAAATGGCCCAAAGACACATTAAAAGTGCTCCCCAAGAAACCATAAGGCATATAGAACAACACGTAGGTAAAACACTCCATGACACTGAGACTAAAGGCATCTTTAAGGAGGAAACAGCACTCTCCAAACAAGTGGAAGCAGAGATAAACAGATGGGAATATATTAAATTGAGAAGCTTCTGCACCTCAAAAGGAAATACTGCCCAGGATACAAAATCACCCACTGAGTGGGAGAAACTATTTGCCCAATATCCATCAGATAAGGAGCTAATATCCAAAATATATAAGGCATGACTGAACTTTACAAGAAAAAAAAACATTTAATTCTATCAAAAACTGGGGACAAGAAATGAACAGACACGTTGCCAAGAATAAATACAAATATCAAAAGAAATGAACACTTTGTCAAAGAAGAAATAAAAATGTCCAAAAGGCACATGAAAAAATATTCCACAATACTAATCATCAGGGAGATGCAAATCAAAATAACTATGAGGTACCATCTCACACCACAGAGATTGACACACATCACAACGAATGAGAACAAGCAGTGCTGGCAGGGATGTGGAGAGAAAGGAACTCTTATTCACTGCTGGTGGGAATGCCATCTAATTCAACCTTTATGGAAAGCAATATGGAGATTCCTCAAAAAACTGGAAATTGAGCTACCACATGTTGCTCTTCAACAGAGGAATGGCTAAAGAAACTGTGGTATATATACACAATGGAATATTGCGCAGCCATCAGGAGAGATGAAGTCATGAAATTCTCCTATACATGGATGTACATGGAATCTATTATGCTTAGTTAAATAAGTCAGAGGGAGAGAGATACAGAAGAGTATCACTTATCTATGGGTTTAAAAGTGTAAAGACATTATTGTAATAATCCCAGAGACAATAGAGTTAAGTGTCCAACAGACTGGCTCACAATATGCGGCTCACCACAAAGAGTGGTGAATGTTGGCAGGAAATTACTAAACTAACAGCTATCATGACAATGTTAATGAATGAGAGAAGCAGAATGCCTGTATAGAATGCAGACAGGGGAGGGGGAGGAGGGAGATCAGGGGTATTGGTGGTGGGAATGTTACTATGGTGAAGGGGGGTATTTTGTTTATGACTGAAACCCAACTACACTCATGCTTGTAATTATGCTTAAATAAATATTTTATTTAAAAAAATGGGCCTGTTATACTGGCAGACCTTAGGGGTAGAGGGTGTTGGTAAAGGCTGTACTCTGGGATCATTGCTAGAGGGAGTTCAACATTGGTGGTGTGAATAGCCCTGATTCACTATATATCTGAAATTCAACTATGAAGGATTTTGTAGAATAAAATGGCGTCAATAAAATAAAATTTAAAAAGAGGAAAATGACAGTGATTGTGAGTCTTCTTTACTAATATCCAGAGGAAATACATGTCTGAAATACTAACAAAAGGTAATAACATAATTCATGTATATGTAAACCTGAATATCTGTATCCATACCTATTTCTATTTCCTTTAAGTTCCATCTTCTAAGACATACCTCTTTATCAGTCTCAAAGGACTGAAATGAGCTAAATAACTCTAGAACCATAAAATAATGACACAAATTTGTCTATGCACTATGACACAGCATAAATAGCAGCAAAATATGGTAACAGAAGTAATGAAACCAAAGCCTAAATAACCCCCAGTGCTGTAGAGATAGCAAAGGGGTTAAAGCATTTGCCTTGCAAGCAACTGACCTTGTTTTCATCCTTAGTCTCACCTCTGGCCACCCTGCAACTTCCAGTATTACTCTTGAGCATAGAGCCAGGTGTAGACTCTAAGCATCATTAGTATGATCCCAAACTTCTCCTACCAAAAACTTAGTAAAAAAAAAAAGTGGGGCTATAATGATAGCACAGTGGGTAGAGTGCTTGCCTTACATGGGACCAACTGAAGTTCACTCTCTAGAATCCCATATTATTCCACACTATCCCTGAACATTGCCAGAAATGATTACTGAGCACAGAGCTTAATACTACCTATAACCATCCAATCATTATTAATATCAAGATTCATCATTAGTGAATATACATATTCATACTCAGATTTAGTAGAAATAATCTGTTTCAGTCCTTACAAAGTTAGGTTTTTTCCACTTCTCAATTCCAAATACCTTAAGATGTGAAGGGAATCCAGTTGTGGCATTTGTCATCCAATTAATTGCAGTGTATGAGCCCCAATCATGTCTGGCCAGCTAGCTTGGGGACCACTTATTTCCTCCCTGTTTCATGAGAGGCCCTCCTGGAATCGAGTGATCTGCTGAAGAGGACGTTTTGCACAAGCAGAAAAGAG